>JASDQU010033519.1:0-22005 GCA_032191745.1 Picea mariana | reverse complement strand
TGCTTCCGCAAAAGTAAGAGTAGAAGCGATTCTGTATTTAACAATATAGGAACTTGTTAGATCAGGAGAATCGCAGGAATACATTAATTTGTATCAAAATTTCTACACATTGCAACATGTCTATCATGCCCAACTAACACTTATTAATCATTGTTATCATCGACTTACATGTGCATATATAAAATAGAGTCCTCAATAAAAACCAATGACACTTGGTATAGAGTAAAGTCTACCTGTTAACTTAAGATTTTATTCAAATTTATTTTTAAGGGCATGGTCAAGCCAAACACCAAATTGGTATATAAGACCCCTTTTGTTTGTGGGACAAGGGGCCTCCTTCACACAACCATTTAACTCTTGAAGTCTATGAAAGTATACATACCCTAACCCCTTTAGATTTGAACCTATAACCTCCAAGAAAAAAACACATATTCTTAACCATTAAACTCACTAAAATTTAAGAAAGATACTCCAAATAAAATATAATACAACCACAATACTTATTCACGATTCGTATTCACTTATTCACAATACTTATTCATTGTTAACTTTTCAAAAATATGAAACATCGTTACTAACCAGAACCATAACCATCACCATCAGACTTGTTCACTTTTCATAAATAATCTGGACCTTCTTGTACATTAATGGCATGTTACTAACACTCCCATCAAACTAGCCCTAGGGATCTCTCCTTATTACGTTGAATGTATCCACTTGTTGCATTCATAATAGTTTAATTGAAACTCAAATATCATACTACATATTACAAATATCGTCGATGATATATTGAACGGTATATATTTTACACATTTAATAAATATGTATACATTTAGACTATAAACCTAAATTTTAAATTATTATTATTATTATTCACACAATCTTAATAACAAGTGTTGCATGGTAGTGTAGTCTCTTTCGCCTAAGTTCTAAGATGGAAAAGCCAATGACTACATTGGTGTAGTCACACGGATAGCATGCTCCTAATTACTATTTATGTTCTCACACTTAATCTGTAAAGTGATCAATTATACAAGTGTTACTAAAAGATTCATCAATCTTAACTAGACCGACTGAAATCAATCTAAAAACTATTCATAAGAATTTATTTACCATTAACTAACTCATAAGGAATACTCACACTTTACCATATACTTCCCCAAATTAGGACCTACAATTTTAATCATGGAATATAACTATTGCATGAATTCTTTTACTTTTTAATTCTTCTTACAAAAAATTTGGGCATGCATATCAATATTAACCTATCTAAACTATGATAAATTATTAAATTCGCTAAACTCATTTTATCGCAAGGATCCTACTAATCTATCCTTGATTTAATATATCTATAGGATGAGATTTAATCCTTAGATTAACTAGTGTGCACAGTTGCATATAGTTGAATACTGATTAAGAGATAAATTACGATAAACTTCAAGCAATTTCTAAAGATAACATGTCACCTTCTTCGGGAAAAGATAAATTAGTTAAGCAACAATTAGGATTATTTTTAAATTAAAAGTATCGAGTATCGTGTCAAAGTTTTAGTACGTTGCCAATGGTTTTGGGTTTTGAAAGAGTTCGATAACACTCGAAAACCTAAAATGCACAATATCCATGAAATATTTTTCCATCAGATAAGTTCACATCATCAATTAAAAAAGTATTTTTAAATTTGTACTGTTTTCGACATGGTTTACACATAGTTGTTAAAATGAGACCATGTGTCAGGAAATGAGACAAGGTGTTGGTAGGCACGATCAGGATCCTCATTTCTGATCTTCTCAACCCTATTCAATGGATCCTTATTCAGGTCAGGAGACCCTCACATCTGCAAGTTTCTTTTGCACATGACTGCTAATGCGGTGCTCTATCTGTGGAATGCAAGTTTTTAGAAAGTTGAGAGTTGTAGAGTGATGGTAGTATTAGTTTCAATGGGTGTTTTTATGAAACAAACAGTGAAACATAGAATCTATAGAAATAGATTTTGTTGATTGTTTTTAAGAAATAGTGCTTCACAAAGAAGAATATTCTATACATCTTGCAAATAATAAAAGCTCATTAATTTCAGCTTATATTGTTGAATAGGTAATCCAATGCACTGTATAGAACTGCAGCTACTCTTGGACTTTTGATAGAGCCAAGTAGAATATTTGTACATTTAAGAGTTGGGTCCCCATAGAAACGTGAATTTATATCAATTCGAGTCATCACAATGTTTCCCTTGAGTGATAGTCCAATAAATGAACCTACATTCAAATAGGAAATGGGTTGTAGGCCTATCAAAATCAAAAAGTGATAAAAAAAGAGTCCATCCAAAATGATGAAGCAAAAGATGTACAAAATAACTTAGATTACAGCTAGACTTTGGCTAGCTACTATAATGGTAGGAGAATAATTCATTTAATATAAAAGCAAGGAATCAAACCTACACGACAAAAGTCTAATTTTCCTCAAAGTATATGATTTGGAATTTCACAGATTACTTCCCCCACACATTCTTATACTTTTCATGGTAGTTGTACAAAATTATCATTATAGTCGAAGCATGTTGCTCTCAGTTTAGACCATTTTCAGTGTAGCTAAAATTGCATAATGAATATCCTCTAAAATGTGTCCTAGATGAAGTAATAAAGCCAAATCAAAATTCGAACCTTTCCTAGAATTGTATGTGTAACACCAACGAATCCAACATTACAAGCTCAAAGATCTACATGATGAACAATAATGGTATTTTCACTAGAAACCTTTGCGTATTGTAGTCGTTCTAATTGGATCATCGCAGCTGGTATGGATGCATCTAAAGCATAAAAAAGTTTTTAATTCAAACATGGGTTACTTATGATAAACTTCCATCGATATGAACAACTAAACTTTGTGCACTGAGGGTCAAAATTAATGTTCAACGGTTGTGGAAATCAGAGATGAAGCCTGAGAAGGTGGAGAAAGTTGGAATAAGGGAAATGACTCGATTTGTCTTAATATGTTTAGCGAGTAGTATGTGCCCTCACCAACCTAGATATTAGCACTAAAGAGATTATTGGTATTTATGGATAAATGATTTGAATCCATGGCACGACTCATGTTATTCGGGTGGTCAAGAAACCAATCAATTTATGAGCCATAAAATAGTTGCATGGGAGAATCAACTCCCAGGTTCATTGAGTTGTTTAAGCCCTCGTCGCTTATTATTATTTCTCTGCCGTAGTCTGGCCTCATGCCCTGAGAGGAACGTATGACCATTTCTGATTTATCATCATGACTAATTGCAAGCACCCCTACCAGGTCTTCGAAATTATTTTTCTCGTTACGATGAATATTTGCATATCTATACTAAAATTAAAGCTCATCTAGGGTATTAATCGATAGAGGACGATAATCAATTTCTAGTTCTGAAGAATCAACACATCCAGAATGAAGCAGATTAGATTGAAAAAGAATAGACTTGAAAATATCATATTGATTTTCAACGTGATATACCCATCGATCCATTTGATTTAATACCCTATCGTTCCATGTGATCTTCCCATCAATCCATTCGATTTAATATACATTAATTGTTATATTCATTAAAAAATATAGGACGCATCAACCAACTACATCGTAGCATAGAGATTTGAATCCTTAACGCCAACATAGAATGATCTTGGTCTCATGTTTTAGGGAGAAATTACGATATATGGAAGAGACAACTACAAAATCCTAGTGCAATTTCGAGCGATTTCAAGTAGGAAATGATTTACAGGTAAGTAATTTCATGGCTCATTCAAGCAATGATCTAACCACAGAACATATTCTATTGCATTATTCAATATATCCAGTGTGAGATCAATATCTCATAGGCCAAATTACTTTGTGAAGACATATATCTGATTGCATGGATACCTGTAAGTTCACAAACTTCTTTAATGAGAAGATCATTATGATATATGTCTTCACAAAGTATTTTGGCCTATGAGATAATTATGACCTACATTTTACATAAATAATTTCATTTACAGAAAAAATATGTTAAGATCCAAATATTCTAGTGGAAACCGAACTAAACGATATGCACTTATGTTCAATAAATGCGCATATTTAAAATTAGCAACAAAATTATATCCACTGGAAAGGTTTAACTACCATTAAATGAAAACACACTCAATTCTCACATGCTTAGCATCAATTAACCTGCAATTTGCACATATTTACAATTAGCAACAGAATTGTATCTATTAGTCCCTAAAGTCGCACTCGACTGCTGAGAGGGTAAGCTAGGGCATCATTCGTTTATTGCAAAGTATTTTTAAGGTTTTATGATTTGGTTTATTGTAAAGTGGTTGAAAACTGGGTCAAGATTACAACATGACAGGAAAATCAAGAATAAAACATAGTATATCCCACTGACTAAATAATAGGTAGATACATAGATGGATTAAACAAATTTAAGAAAAAGGAAAGTGAAATCTTCGATATGTCAACTTCACAAGAGTTTTTGTCTCAATATATTATAAATAAACAAAGGAATCAACTTGACCTTATTACTTGAAAATTTATCTCTACAGCAAAATCTTCACTGTATAAATTAACATTCCAGAACCAAAAAGCATTGCAATCTGAATAATAAATTCAAGCATGAAGAATGAAATAACAAAGTAGAAAAAAGAAGGTCTAACCATCCATATGCCTTTTCTATTGAGAGTCAATTGAACATAAATGTATTTTACAATAAGCTCCACAAAAAGTTTCTTTGGATCTCCAATTCCCCCCCCCCCCGCCGCCTCTTCCTCTCATTCTACAGAGTTTATATAGAAACAATACATAATAATCAAAATCCAAAAGAAATGGATCTGAAAACCTCCTCATCTATGTTTAGTTTCTTGTTTCAAATAATCAAGGAGAAGATCCAATCTGATCTCCAATTCGAATTGATGAGGTGGCTTGTCAACTATTGTCCATGAGATTTTTCAGGAAAACAAATCTGGTAAATTCATGAAAAATAGGGTCCAACAATCAATTCAAATCTCTTAAATGGTGATAGTTGTGTAAAAACTGAGAGATTTTTTTGTGAAGGGGCATGTTCCCAACAAAAACCTCTTTTGGTTTCATCATATTCATCTCCAAATGTTCTGCAACCTCTCTTGAAGAAGAAGACTAAAACATGAAAAAATAACAGAGTATTTCCTGTAGCTTATCAGAAAATTAGCCCTCAAAGATCAATTCAAATCTCTTAAATGGTGATAGCTGTGTAAAAAATGAGAGAGGTTTTTGTAAAGGGGCATGTTCCCAACAAAAAATTCTTTTTGTTTCATCAAATTCATCTCCAGCTGTTCTGTAACATATTTTGAAGATAAAGACTAAAACAAGAAAAAATAACAGAGTATTTCTTGTAGCTTATCAGAAAATTAGCCTTCAAAGATCAATTTGAATCTCTTAAATGGTGATAGCTGTGTAAAAACTGAGAGAGGTTTTTGTGAAGGAGAATGTTCACAACAAAAACCTCTTTTGGTTTCAACAAATTCATCTCCAGCTATTCTGCAACCCCTCTTGAAGAAAAAGACTATAACAGGTAAAAATAACAGAGAATTTCCTGTAGCTTTTCTAGTTCTTCTTTTAATGATTCTTTGCATCTAATGGTACTTCTGCCAATTCTGAAATAGTGTTTCCATCGTTGCTATGTTTCCCTGTGTAGCCATGAGCCTTTGAACCTTAACAAGGTATATCATTGTTGACAAATGTTTCTTCTATGTTTGAACCATTAGTTACTTTTGGTTCCATTTCAATCTATGTTTTCTTGCAATCTTCAGAAGGTGCAGTTTCATTCAAGTTTAAGGCAACACTAGGTTCCTTGGCTTTAACCTGGTATTTTGAGATTAATTATGAGCTATGTTCTTCCTCGGAACTTGATGAATCTAAAGCTCCAGGTACATCTGGTAAGTAATCTGAGTCTACCAAGTAATCTTGTTTTTCTTCAGGGAATTCACTGATGCCTTTAGCCATCTTTTTAGTTTTTGCTAATCTAGTTGAAGCTCTCGTTACAGGGCCTGTAGGTGGTGTAAGTATTCCCTTCCCTTTGCTGACAGATTTCTTGGGTAATGGGGTCTTTTTTGCTCTTTTCCTGGTACATGTTTCAACATCTTCAAAGTCATCTTCTATTATTATGGTGTTTTCTTCTTTGATTGATGGATTGAACATCTCTTTTGACTTGAGCCTATACATATTAGTAACCCTAGCCGAATTCCTCAGAGGTTTCTGTGATACATACGCACCTTTACCCTTTTTTCCTTTGATTGCAACACTCCTTTTGTTGGTCGATGGCATTTCAGACTTGACTATAGTTTGAGCAGCGAGGTCATTATCTGACTCTGTTTCTCCTTTAACATCTTCTTCAGGAAGCCTTTCAATTTCGAGCTCCCATCTAGGTCTCTTATTTCTACTTTTCTTAGTTACCTTGATATCAGAAGACTCATCTTTCACAGGAATTTCTTTAGAAATATCTAGTCTCTAAGTAATGGTCATCTTCCCTCTGCCCTTTTTCTGCTTATTGGATTGAGTGATAGGTTTTAAGGATTGCACCAACCAGTTCCAGGTCTTTTGTAATTCGTTCGGGGCAGACATGACTAGGGTTTTGATCAAGACTTGATGGAACAAACTGCCTTTAGCATTAGTGGAGATTGACTGTACTTTCTTGGACATTTTTGTCCAACCTTTAAGCAGAAAATAAGGAAGATTTAAAGGGTAATCACCGTTTAGATGCTTCAGTATTCTGATATGGTAGATGTAGACCAATGAAAACCTTCCTTCACAGGTGATGTACCTGTGAATCACCACCAGAGATGTGTGCCATTCGGATCGAACCCAGTTACGAGGTATTCCCCTTCTCCAATATGGATTCTGCTTATCTAGAAGGAGAAATTGATTTACAAATTCAGTAACCACGTGCTCCTTCTTCCACCACCTTTCCCCTCCAACCACAAGCCTGCAAGCTTGAATTAAACCAACTTCAAATAGGTAACATATAATGATCATCAAGCAACAGGTGATTTTGAAATGAACCCTGCACGTGTGCATAGCAATTATATTCTGAAACTGTTGAATTTGGAAATGATTGCTAAGCTTTCGTAGGAGCACATGAACTCTCAATTCATGAATCATGTCATCATAACTAAATCGGGATAACAGGCACAAGTTATGGCATGATTATTTGGTGCTACAGGAATAGGCTTATTCCCATAGCGCGTTTGACAACTTGAAATTTGGAAATTCAAACGACATAAAAGGAGACACTTCAATTTTAAACAATGTTTTTCAAAATCAAACTTGAATAAACTATTCAAAAACTGAAATGCAAACCATAAGACACTAAAAACAAAGAACGAAATCAACTGGAAACAGAAATTGAAGTGTAGGTAAGAAGGGTTTAGAATAAGGTTTTCTCACTAAACCAAAACAAAATTAGAGACTAACAGTATCCACCGGAAAAGTTTAACTACCATTAAATAACAGAGCGATTAATTCTCGTATGCCTAACATCAATTAACCTACAATTTCAGTATATGGAAGAGACAACAAAATCCTAGTGCAATTTCAAGTGATTTCATGTAGGAAACAATTTACATGTAAGTAATTTTGTGGCTCAGTCAGGAAGCGATCTAACCACAAAATGTATTCTACTACATTATTCAATAGAAAACACAACCATATCAATATCTCCAGTGCGATATCAATATCTCATAGGAAAAAATACTTTGGGAAGGCATATATATGATTGCATGGCAGTGCGGATGCGGTGAAGTAGAGAAATATGGGCATGCAGATGGCCATGAAAATGAAGAGATCCATCAGTTGTAGTGACATGAAGATACTGACAATTACAGGGCTCTGATTTGCAATGCATTGACTACAATACTATGTCAAGAGATGATAAATGCCTATGAATTGAACGAGCTTTGGATATGGAGAATCCAATGAATGCACACTACCACCCAGCATTGGAGACCCAAAATTATTAATGCATGTCGTCACGACTGCAATAAGACCCTAAATGTTTTAACCAATAATATGTGAGATAAACAGTTTTTTTTTTATTTCTTAAAATTATAATAAAAATACTCCATAGCATTGCAAATTACGGAAAAAAATTATGGTCAAAAGTCAAACTAATATGGAGTCAACGAGTGACTCATTGTTATAGTCCCAAGCCTTTCGACATGGACTAATAAGAGAAAAATTGTGTCTTACAGATAACTGGAAACAATTTTTTTACTCGTGCACCATAAAAATATCTAGAAAATGTATAGAAAGGCTTACAACAAAATTGTTTATATGTTATACTAGAGACAGAACATTGGGGGACATGAAGAATTATATTTTTAAGTGGTTGTGGAACTACCCAAGTTTTTTTATATGAGTCGTTGCAATAAATTATGAATACAGAGTACAGTTCTAGTGTTGTGAATTTGGACTACCATCAAGTTTGAGCTACTTAGTGGACTAATTCTTTCCTTTTCATTCTCATTACTAAAATTAGGGCTAAAAATCAGTGTTCTCCTTCATTAGTGGACTACCTCATGAATTGCTATCAGTAGTATGGTATGGGAACCTTGCCTCATGACTTTCCTAAGAGCGTGAGAGAGAAAGCTTGCCTAGATTCTTGTATTGAGAAAGGAAGGATTCATTCAACAAAACCCGTAGGTAATACATATGACCTACCTTATTTTATTTTTATTGAGACATGGAAGGTAAAGCCTTACTATTAGAGTTCCTACATAGTAAGTCTGGTATTTTCTCTTGTTGTTCTTCCAAAGATCAAGAAGTCTCCTTCGGAATCAATCTCTTTCATAATGGGCTTCAAAAGCTCCATTATCAATTGAAAGAACCTCTATATCCAAATACTATTCATATCCTATGTCCCTATCCAAAACCAAATACAAATACATATCCCACACCATTTTACCTCATTAAGCAACAATTTGAAAAGTAACATCCATACCAATTCGAAAGACAAATCCATAAGTGGTTTACCTTTAATCCATTGAAGTTGACCCAACATCCCTGCCACTTTGAGAACCAACACTTCACTCAAATACTGATGAGAAAATAGAATAGAAACCTAAGGCAAAGTCCATATCAAAGCATCATGCTCTATATAATAATCAAATTTCAAGTTTTATATTTAATAATGGCATAACCATAAGAAGAAAAGGTGGGAACCATCTTAATAGCATAGATCAAGCCTCAACCTCTCTAAGTAGAAACAACAAGATACTTTATATCCAACTATGTACAATATTATACGATCACTTGGTGGTCCACATTCATATCCTTAAATGGTGTTGTATTTGTTTAATATAACTAAATGGCGGAAGTTGGTGGCGACGGCCATGGGGGTGTTAATTTGTTTAATACAATTGATATTGGAACTGTGGAACTTGGTGAAGATGGCAGTGTGAGTGTCAATGGAAACGATTAGTAATTGGAAACGATTAGTAATTCATGTGTACAAAATTGATTACAATATAAATTATCAAAACATATGTATATAGGTGGTTTAAGGTCGTCTTCAATGATATATTGTGCAAAAGAAAGAAGATGTGGATGCAGAAAAATATTAAATGGCTTAGTAAATGGGATATTCACTTGAACATGTGCCCTACGAATAGTAAAGAGATAAAGGATTTTGTTATTGATAGGTTTCACAAGCGATCATGGGATAAAGGGATAGGGAGAAAGAAAAAGTATTATATTGAAGAGTTTAACCCCACTTACAATCACCATCAAAAAGTGTACATAGGGGCCAATATATATTGGAGATCCAAAATGCTTATTGCCCAATTAAGAACCAATTCCCATCAACTTCGTTGTGAAACCGGGCATTGGAAAAGACCAAAGGAAGCTTGGGAAGAAAGGATGTGTATGTTCTGCACCTTCGGAAAAGTGGAAACATAAAAACATTTCATTTTAGAGTGTGAAGCTTTCAAAGACAACATGGACAGTTATGTAAGTATCTTGACAGCTAGCTCTTGGAATAATTTATTCAGCGAGGAGACAGTGGAGAAAGTGGGAGATCTCATAAAAAAGTTGAATAAGAAAAAGACTGAAATGCATAAATCAATGTATGAGACGGTCTATCCTATAGGCTATTATTAACCTCGTGTACATTAAAATGTATTTCTTTCTTTCTTGTAATTTGATACATGTCAACACATAATTTTTTTTAATTTTGTATTTCTAAATGTTTTTTTTTCTTTAACCAATACAAGAAAGAAGGGAGATACATCAGGGCTATTAAATCCGATCATAAATTCTTATACAATCAAAAATTCAATTTACCAAATTAAAAAATTTACAAAATTATTTGTATTTTTCAAATAATAAGTTTAATATTATGCAATACAATCGAAATGTTTTACAAAGGAAGTAAATAATATTAAGTCAAGATATTTCACTTCATACTAAAACTATAGTCCTTGGTGATGCGGGAACCAATAACTCTTTAAAATATTTAATATTTATAATTATTTTTTATAAATATTATATATTGATGATTAATTTGATAAGATTGCAGCATCACTTTAAACAATGAAGATGATTATATGAAAATAGACATTCACTATTAGATTATATGTCAATCTTGTGTTCTTTGTAAAAGAGATTGTCTCACTAACTAATTTAGTGAGAAATTGTATTGTGAAAGGCATATAATACTAATTTTTCAACTCAAATAGTGAGTAGTCCCTTTATATGTATCAAATATTTCAACATAATTATTTCACAAAAATGTCCTCATGTATGACAAGTCATGTTTTCTATGAAAAAATGTGTTTGATTGTGATGATTAATGTACTTATAACTCGGTGTGCTTATAGTTGTTTATTTCTAAGTTAATGTCAAGCAGTGGTAACTTTTCGGAGCCTTCATCTCTCATGAATCTATAATATTGTTGATTATTACATAACCACATAATTAGTGATGATGATTGTTACTATCTATTGAGACCAATTTTCATTTGTCGGACCCTAAGAAAAATGGTAAGGAATTAATTGATTTTCTTTATAAAATTATTATTATGATTAAGAAGATTTGAAAGAAGCCTTAGTTTTGATGAGTTAACAAGTTAGGAAGGTCAATATTGATACAAATATTTTGAAAATGAGATCACTTTTTTTACTAAAAAAAACAATCTTGTATTTGATATTTCAAGAAGAAATTAGAATATGCATAATAGGTATCTCTATAACACTACTAGAGCACTCATTCTCTACTTCAACATCAATAGAAATAATAAACCAACATAAAAGACAACATGCGCCTAATATTACGATAATCCATATGCACTTGGCTTAGAATGTTAGGGATAATACAAACCAAAAAGAATAAAACAACCTAGAGACTAGCTTCACATATCATCAAACATATAGGTTTTTCCTCCTCAAATCTATTGATAATCAATACAAGGTCTGAATATTTTCTAGGAGGGCTCCTTCCTTGTTTGTTTCAACTTCATATAGGAAACCTTCTTGCAAAAGTAAATCCTCTTTAAAGAGCTTATCTGCTTCCTCATTAACTTCTCCAAGAACATGATTTAAGAAGACATTTGTAAACTTGTTTCTTCTCCATTTCACTATGTGCATGATTTGGATTAGCAATAAGTTTACCATCATGTTTTTCCCCTTTTCCCATTTAATGATAAGATTGGAGTCTCTCGTGATCTTGATGTTTGATATTCATCTTTCTAATGCAATTTTAAGCAACAACCATAAAGTATGTGATTCAACCATGTTATTAGTCCATTGCCCAAAAGATAATTTAAAAGAAATAAAATGGCTTTCTTTCAAGAATAGTATTCCCTCTGCTCCACAAACACTTTGGAGATCCTTGACATGCACTTTCAAAATATCCCCAATCCTTCATTTTATTGACTATTTTTGGACATTTTGGAGTATTACGTAGCTTTGCTTTTTCTGGTTTCTTAATTCCTTTATAAACAAATCTAAATTGCTAACTTGTTGGCATACATGATTGGAAGTAATTCCTTACCTTGGAAAGTTATTTCATTTTGTTTCCAATGATAGATTCAATGTGGACATACATAAGACATTCTACGAGAAATTGTTCTTCATACTCCAAGGATTGTTTTCATGTCATATTATGGAAATTTGTTAGCCCCTATTCCTATACATGGATGGTATTCATATTCGGACCCACTCAATGTCAACAACCACCTTCTTGATTAAAAAATGATATTGTTCTAGGAAAATTGACAAAACATAATTAATTAATATTTCTACAACCCTCAAACGTTTCTGAAAAATAATTCTTCTTTAAAGTCTTCAAAAGATTCAAATAAAACTTTATTAATATGTGTTATTTGACGTACACCTTGGACAATTTATTTTTAGTTTTAATTTCCCTTGCTACAAAAATACTTAGAAAGAGAAGTGTATACTCCTTTTTATTTTATGTGTTTCTCATTTTAGTCTTGATTTTGTTTGAGAAAGTCTTTTGTCAGTGTGAGTTAAGGTTTAGGTTATGAAGTAAATCATGTTCAATCTACAAAGAGAATAAGAGGTGAGAAAATATTTTATAGTCATGGAATTTGTTCCAAGATGTCACAAGATATGTGTAGAATGTACACAACACACCCCACAAAAGAGTAGGGGAAGGTAGAGAAAGTAAGAATACTCGCCCCACAACAATTAACCATTATGATAGTAGGCATTGACACCACTTCCTTGTGGCTACTTCCATTAACATAAGGACCATGGTATGTTGGGACTTATATGCAATTGTGGACCAACCCTTGTTCAACAACACAAGTATTCCAATAGAGGATGAACACCTTCAATAATAACTCACACAAACAAATCAAAGATCAACACACCAATGTTTTTATGTGGTAAAACCCCTATGGGGAAACATCCACAGCCCCAACCAACGTGGCCACTTGGAGCAATTTATTAATGTAAAATAAAATAGTATAGATAGATTTACAAGAGATTTTATCATAATCGATCATCAACAAATGACCCTCCATGATCCAGATCTTGAGAGCTAAGATCTGGAGGGATTAAATGTTGAGAGAGGAGGAGAGAAAACATAAAGTTATGACATGAAATTAATCACAATAACATTGATGAAAATCCATGAACTAAATACACCATAAAAATATGAGAAAGAGAGAGAGTTGGAGAAGAAGGATTCCATTAAGAAGAACCATTACATGCAATGAGGCCAATTTTAGAACCTCTCCTTCCCAACCTTCATTCTCTCTCTATTTCCTTTTTATACGGTGTCTTTTTTATGAAGTCAAATTTAATTAGGTTTGACTCTGTCAATCACATAACTATCAAGTTCCCTTTTACAAAAAAAATATGAATATATGACTTATACATATGAAATTAGACTATAATCCCCCCTAATATTCGGATCAATCCTCCCCCATTAGAAAATGATGGTCCCCATCATTTCAACCATGCTAAAAATAAGAGACTTCATTATGTTCATCATACCATCATGATTACAATGTGTCGAGTGCCAATGAAGAGAAGGGTTTTATGTGATTAACCCATAATTGTGGGTTTGTGGATGACCCATAACTGGGTTGGCAATGGTAATCTTGATGTTGATGTCGACTATAATATATGGGGTATTTTACATAGGTAAAAAAAAATTCAATAGGATTTAATAAAATCCAAAACAAAAATAAAAAACAAAATGGAAACAACCCTATTTTCCTGACAGTGGACCTCTAGTTGCAATTGTGTTCTACCTTTTGATGCAGATGATGAAATCAAATTCCATTAAAGATCCATTTGAGATATCGAATAAATATTTCCATTGATATAAGATACTTTCTACTTTATAGCCTATGGAGTGAAAAAATGCTTCATGAAACTCAAGGGACTTGCGGCCACACTGTTTTGCAAATATTTGGAACTTCAATCAATCATATCTCACAAACCATGAAACGAAATGAAATTTCATAAAAACATTTGAGACAACATAGAATCCTTCACAATGAGTTATAGTATGCCCTCAAAAACAATATGTATATGTTGTGGCACCTATATAAAGTTTGTAGAATATAGTTTCCCTATATTTCGTCCATTAATGTGCTCTTATGGTGGAAATGTAGTTGTGGATAAGCTAAGAAAGGTCTGAAACGAGGTTTCCCAAGATTCTAGATGCTACATCTAGATATTTTTATCCTTAAAATGGTTGCATGAATCTACAATAACGTTAAATATGAGAGAACCAAGTGTAGAGGACCACAAATGATGCCAAGGGTTTGTAGAGAATCCTGGGTTGTTATAAAGGCCATGGAACCTCCTTGGGAAGGATGGAAACCTTGCAAAATTTATTAAAATGTTGCAGACCAATGGATGTAGTGAATCCATGTAAGGATGCTCCTGCAATGATGAAAAAATGTTTGAGGGTAGAAAAATCTTGTAATGCATGTGGAACAACTATGATACTTATAATGTATGGCCCAGTAAATGGACTCTGAGAGTGCCAAAGGGAGGTTGGATATTGATGCAAATATTTGAACCTAGAATATGCTTCAAACCCTAGTTCCCATGGAGTGGTAACCCACTCTGATACCAATGATTTAGATCCTGAGAGATAATATACAGAAGTCTTAAATATCGAGAGAGAAGGAGAGATAACATACAATTCTGCTAGGAAATTAATCACAAGAACATTGATGAAAATCCATGAACTAAATACACCACAAAATATGAGAAAGAGAGAGAGTTAGAGAAGAAGGATGATAGCCCTACCAGGTCTAACCCAAAGTATGGCATCATTTCTAATTTTAGGCTGCTCTATAATTCCTCAGAGGGACTGTCCAAGGATCTGTTCTGTAAATGACTTGATTGAAATTCAAGTCTTGTAGGTCATTCTAATCTATTTTCATTTTATCAAGCTTCATGCTCTTAACCTCAACCTATCATCTCCTACTATCGATCAAATTTATGGATCAATACTTCGGTCTCTCATCTCTCAGTTACATTCTTCTCTGTCAAATCGTTGACATGTTGTACTTGTGTTCCTTCTCTATGTAGAACCGACAATATAACCAAATGCACAAACAATCAGACTTGAGACCTATTCCCTTAGATTGGGCTCCAAACCAATTACCTCTTCCCAAGAGACTAAAGGCTATGACCATGAATTTGTGTGAGCGTGCTAACTGCACCTTTGGTGCCAAGTCTCCAAATGCGAACACATTTGCGCCATATGACCAAATTTTATGACCTCGAGGTTATTTTCACAAATCCCAAAAGGTCTTTTTATCACATGCTAAATGGAATGCAAAAACACTTGATGCCACCACATGTTTCTTGGGATCCTCAAACTTTACCCTTTTCGTAGATCGACCGTATCATTAAGATCCGAGAAACTATCAACATGAAATAGATCTACATCATTGATTCTCTTGCTTGATCACGATCTAATGGTTTATACTTCTTTTGGATCTCACTTACGATCTAACGATTGGGATTTAATCAAGTGTTGAGTGGACGCTTAAGGTTATCCCAAGCTCTACATTAAGATCTGACATACCTCATCTATGTTGACCCATGATCCAATGGTTGTCAACATTCCCCACACGAAACAATATGGATCGTTAATCTAATTGTGATAAAAAAATCTAGCTTCTTTAACCTTTAAAACTGCATGAAGAACCTTAATCAAACGGTCCCTATGTGTCAATCCAATGATCTGACGATCATCGTTCCACTTCATCTATGCACTGCATCTTTACTCTAGTCTGTAAATGACTCTAGATTGTTAATCTCAGGGGATGGTCAACGATCAATGAAACCTACAATGAATCTCCAGGTTTTTCGACCTCTAACAATACCTTAGGGAGGAATCCCTCATTGTTTGGGATTAATTAACTCACTATGGTATTAACCACTTCAATGATCAACCATCAACTTTGATCCTCCTGTATCAAACACTTGTCTTGATTTGGAACCTACATATACTCAACCTTGCAAGGATTTGAAACACACAATAACAAAAAAAGGGTTCTAACATGCAATTCCACACCCTCAATACAACATACATAGATTTGTAACAATCACCAAGCAATCATCAGAGGGTTTCCACAACCAATCATACTTGAAATAGAGTATTTTCTTCCTTTATGTATTAATCAGAATACACATTAAGTTACATAGTTTTACATGATGCAACTCTATTCTCTCTTGGCCTTCTAGCCATACTTGGATTTTTACTCTCAAACCTCTCATTTGGCCTGATTCCTAATTCAATTGGCCACCTCCCTCATGGCCTAATTTACTCTATAATGGCCAACCTCTATGTCCCTTAGGATTACAATTTATACACAAGGATTATGAAACTAATTACATTTCAGATCCCTAATCCACTCACTCAATCCCTATCTCTAGGATCTCTAGATCCATAAAAATCCTCATGACATATGTTCTCTCCCTAAGATCTCTCTATGTTATCACACTCTTGAGAACAACTCAAGCAAATAGATTTAATTACATATTTTCCTATCTCAACTCTATCCTATGACCTCTTCTAGAACAATTATAAGAAATTTACAATAATTTCATTAAGGAACCAACTTCTTTAGAAAAAATGAAGATCCCCCTAGGTCTCTTCAAAATTATTATTTTGTGGAGGTGGGATGCTCCTTCATTAGACACCTCGAGAACATAATTGTTCATGATCTCCTAATCATGAGTTCCCACTATTGAAGTCCTCCTAGATCCCAAACTTTATGCTGCAACTTGCTTTCCTCGTTGTCTTGTTTCATTGTTGTTGTCCGCAATTTTCCACTTGCTTTGTTAATGTAAATATTATTTTCTTATGCATTTCTTCTCTGATACATCTTCACCATCATCATCCTCATTTCTCCAATCTCTATGTCAATTCTATCCTCTGGTTGGTACATATCCTTGCTGAAAACTTTTTGTTGTTCAGTCTACTGAACTTTACTATTATTGTCCATCGACTGCTGCATTTTCCCTTCAATTATATCTCTGTGATTCTTATTTCCATATTCCTTTATGCCACTATTTATTGACACCTTGATCTTCTTCTTAAAATCAGTTTGTTTCAGGTTTGTAATTCGTCTGCAGTATTCATTTCTTGCATCCTTAGCCAACCATTCCTCCATAAACTTCATCTCATCCTCAAAGTTTATCAACTTTGAGTGTTGAATTTGAGGTATGTCTTCTTCAAGAAATAACTCACGTCCTATTTCTCTAATCACCATTTCATGTTCATCACTTTCTTTAACTGCATTTTCCACTTTAAATTGAAAATTAAAATTTACCTCTGCCTCCTTAGATGCTAAAAGCACCTATTCTTCATTGTTAGGTACTTGTGAACATATTTTCTCTCTGGCTGTACTTTGTTCTCCTTCTGACTCGGGTTTCCTCAACGATCTTTCTAGAAGCTCAATTTCTTCATTCCATTTGTTAAGCATTACATATGAATACTTATTTTCATTCATCTCTTGGCTATCTCCATGAGCCAATTCTTCTTCTTTGTTTTCTGCAACAACAAATTTTTGGAGCTGCCTTCTAACAATTCCATTGGAAAAATGTGGATGGGATCCCCATTGACTATCTTCATGAGACATTTTTTCCTCATCCTCCATCATAATGGACTTTTGAACATGTCTTCCTTCAATTTTTTAATACATTTATGTTTCTTCCTTCTTATTCATGACAACTTTAGATGATTTTCCATCACCTACAAATCCTGTAACCACACACAAATTGTCAAATTTAAAAAGGTTAGGCTCTCTAGCCTCCTTTAATTTCCCTGTCAGCATATCCTCATGCTAATATGAACTCTCCAAAGATCTCATGAGACTTCCTCCAAGTCTCTCATCTTCACTCTTCAAGTAGTCTATGAGACTCTCATCGGGTCTCCTTTCAACATCATCCTCTCCAAGGATGTATCCCTACTCTGGTTTACAATAGTGAACTTTTCCTTCATTCAATGGCCTCAATCTATACTCGGTTCCTCTTATTTTTTCCTTATCTACCCAAGTATTCATCCTGTGCTTTATGTCTCTCAAGCTTTCCCTAAGTTTCTCTTCAAATAACTACATTATTGGCCACTTGACCTTCTTCACTTTCCATCCTTGTCTCTAGTTCTCTGCTTTCTTACTCTGTAGCAGCATATGTATGACTTTGAGCCTCTCCTTCAACTTATCCATTTCTTTGTCATACTCTTCTTGACTCATCCTCTTTCTCATGTCATTTTCCTTGGCATAGTTTCTTCTTTTGTTGTGGCTTCCCTCTGAACCTCTGCAAAGACCATCAGTAGCCATTTTCTTCATCTCCCTTTGTGAAATTTCCTTTGTCCACTTGTGGAATGCACTTAATCCTCTTCACTTAGAAATTCTTCATACCTGCCTCCCCATACCTCATCAAAATATTCTCCTTGATCTTGACCTTTTGGTATACGCGTTTCTTTCTTCTAGAACCTATTGAGAAACCTATGCTCCTCTTGGTTTCTATAGATCCACTTTCTTTCTTTGAGAACATTCAACTTTTCCTCCTCATCCCAACCTCATCTAGAACTATCAAGTTTCTACCACAATTCTCTTCCAAGAGCTCAAATGCTCTTCCTTATTAGGAACACGACAGTTTCTTTGGTACAACTACTCCTAGTTGTCATAGTTGTTATCCAATATCTCGTGTCTACTTAATCTGCAAACAATCTCAAAACCAAAGTTAGCATAAAACATATCAATCCTTCCTTCAAGATTTATTTTCTTGATCTTGACCTCTAACAACAGTTTCTTTGTTCTGTCATATTTCTCAAATATGAACTCCTCTGTGCAATTTTCTCTGCATCCATTTTCTTTTCAAGAGCATCAACAATCTCTTTCCATTCTCCATAAATCCATGTTTATACCTATCAACATGGACTTCAGATTTATTATTAATAAAATAAATATGTTACCTCATAACTCCTTCAATGTGCAGACATTATGTTGATGTCCTTTCTCCAATTTTGACCTCCTTCCAATGTTGTCATTGTAACAATTTATGCAACCCCAATGAGGATTTTAATTTTCTTTGATTTATTCTTCAATCTCGAAGAGAAATTTACTGGCTCTGATACCAAAATGATATCCCTTCCAAGCCTAATCCACAATATGGCAACATTTCTAATTTCAGGATGCTCCATAATTCCTCAAAGGGACTGTCCAAGGATCTGTTCTATAAACGACTTGATTGAAATTCAAGTCTTGTAGGCCATTCTAATCTCTTTTCATTTTATCAAGCTTTGTGCTCTTAACCTCAACCTATCATATCCTATTATCGATCACATTTATGGATTGATACTTTGTTCTCTCGTCTCTCGGTTACAATATTCTCTGTCAGATCATGGAGAGGTTGTACTCGTGGTCCTTCTCTATATACAACAAACACTATAACCAAATGGGTAAGCAATAAGACTTGAGACCTATTCCCTTATATCAGGCTCCAAAACACTTACTTCTTCCCAAGAGACTAAAGGTTTTGACCATGAATTTACACGAGGGTACTAATTGTACCTTTGGTGACAAGTCTCCATATGCAAACTCCTTTGCCACATATGACCAAAGTTTATGACCTCGAGGTTATTTTCACAAATTTTGAAAGGTATTTTTATCACATGCTAAATTTAATGCAAAAAACTTGATGTCGCCACGTGTTTCTTTAGATCCTCAAACTTTACCCTTTTCACAAATCGACCTTGTCTTTAAGATCCGAGCAACTATCAATGTGAAATAGATCTACATTGTTGATTCTCACGCTTAATCACGATATGATCCTTGAGACTTCTTCTATATCTTGCTTACGATCTAATGATTGGGACATAATCAAGTGTTGAACGTATACTTAAGGTTACTCCAAGATCTACATTAAGATATGACAACTCTCATTTTCATTGACCCACGATCCAACGGTCATCAACATTCCTGACACGAAATGATATGGATCGTTGATCTAATTGTGATCAATAATCTAGATTATTTATCCTTTAACACTACATGGATAACCTTAATCAAACAGTCCCTATGCATAAATCCAATGATCCGATGATCATTTTTCCACTTCATCTTTGCACTGCATATTTACTTTGGTCTGTAAATGACTCTAGATTTTTAATCTCAGGTGATGGTCAATGATTAATGATTATAGATTATCCTCTGTTAGATGAGGGTTTATCTTCTACAACCTCCAATTACTCTCCAGGGTTTTTGACCTCCAACAATACATTAGGAAGGAATCCCTCACTGTTTGGGATTAATTGAACCACTATGGAATTGACCACTTCAATGATCAATAATCAACATTGATCCTCCTATATAAAACACTTGTCTTGATTCTAGAACCTTCATATACTCAACATTGTAGAGATTTGAAACACACAATAACAAACAAAGGGTTCTAACATGTAATTCCACACCCTCAATACAACATACAAATATTTGTAACAATCACAAAGCAATCATCAGAGGGTTTCCATAGCCAATCATACTCGAAACAGAGTATTTTCTTCCTTTCTTTATTAATCAAAATACACATTAATTTGCATAGGTTTACATGAGGCAACTATATGCCCTCTTGGCCTTCTAGCCGTTCTTGTTTTTTCACTCTCAAAACTCTCCTTTGGCTTGATTCCTCATTTGATTTACCACCTCCTCTTGGCCTAATTTACTCTCTAATGTCCAACCTCTATGTCCCTTATGATTACAATTTGTACACAAGGATTCTGAAACTAATTCCATTTAAGATCCAAAATCCACTCACTCAACCCCTATCTCTAGGATCTATAGATCCATAAAATCCTCATGAGATATGTTCTCTGTTCGAAAACACAGGTATTCCAATAGAGAACGAACACCTTCAGTAACCACTCACATAACTAGATCAAATATAAACACACCGATGTTTTCACGTGATAAAACCCCTATGGGGAAACATCCACGGTCCCAGCCAACGTGACCACTTGGAGAAGTTTATTAATGCAAAGAAAAAAATTACAGAGAGATTTTACAAGAGAGTTTCTCACAATCGATCATTCAGAAAATGACCCTCCATGCTCTTTAAATAGAGATCATGGACCAATCAGGTGTTAAGCCATGGATCAATGCCTGCTAAGATTCCTGAAATCCTAACATAGATCGAAGTTTGGAGAAATTTGCTTCTGTAAGAGACTTTGTGAAAATGTTTACAGCTTGATCTTTTGTAGGACAAAAGAGCACTTCAATAAATTGATCATGAATGAGTTTTCTGATGAAGTGCATGTGTAGCTCGATGTGCTTGTTGCACTGATGTTGAACTGGGTCTTTGGTGAGCTTGATGGCACTTTGATTGTCGCACCAAAGGCTGGTCGGATGCTATTTCTCGAATCCAAACTCTGAAAGGATCTGTTGAAGCCACAAGGCTTCCTGACTTGCATTTACAATTGATCGGTACTCTGCTTCTGCTAAAGAAAGTGCAATAGCCTGTTGTTTCTTATAGGCCCAAGTGACAGGTATTGAACCAAGGCTGAAAACATAACCTGCAGTAGACTTCCGATAATCAGGGTTGCCAACCCAATCTGAATCAGTGAAACCAACCAATAAAGGAGTCCCCCATGAACTGTAATGTATCCCGAACTGAACTGTACCACAGACATAGTGAAGTATCCTTTTAGCCACTTTTCAATGGCTTTCATGGGGTGTTTGCATATACCAGGCAACAAGACCAACAACAAAGGAAAGATCAGTACGGGTATGAATCAAGTATAAGAAGCTACCAACTAACTGACAGTATAGGGTGGCATCAACTTCAAGAGAAGTACAGGTGGCAGTAAGCTTGACTCCAGACTTGAAGGGAGAAGGGGTTCGTTTACAATCATCCATGTGAAAGTGACGAAGAAGGTCACAAGCATACTTAGACTGGGAAATAAAAATTCCTTCATTGGTTTGCAAAACTTGGAGGCCAAGGAAATAGTGCAAAAATCCTAAGCCGGTCA
>JASDQU010033518.1:21869-36147 GCA_032191745.1 Picea mariana | reverse complement strand
GGTACCCATTGCATAGTTTTGGTCCATGCCATGTTTCGCTGTTGTGCCTCAGTGTTCAAGGGAAGTATCCGCCTCGAGAGTCAGCCATCCCAAATATCTTGTCTCACAACCCGTGTCAGTCCATGTTCTTTTGATATACCAATTACACCTCTATGTCCGTTTCGTGTCGTTGATGGGGGATACATCAAGGCCCTCCCTCGACAAGTCTATTCCTGTCGACTTCAACACATTATCCGGGAATTAGAATTAGAAACCACTTAGTACTTTGGGACCTGCATGCCTCAATGGCAGGCCTCCTCACATTCGACAGTGGGTTTACATCATTGACCCCTGATCAAATGATTCCACGGATGTTCGACCTCAGCTCATCTATTCACATTCGCTGGAATGTACTAGGGTACCTTGGGAATCATCGACATTAATGGTGATCTTCCTCGCACTTGTTAACGGTTTACCTCATTGACCGGTAATCAAGTGGTTTCTGCCATGTTCGACGCCAAAACATCTATTCACATGGTCAGATTCGTACCATATTGGGATTGGTATGAAGACCCTGGATTGAGCTTTCACTTTGATATATGCTTTGCCCAGGTTGCGATGGAATTTCTTTTTCCTCAATCAGCTATGTTCCAACACCACTTATGAGATCATAAGTTTGGTGTAATTCTCCTTTTCAGTCCTCACTTATGAGATCATAATTTTGACATTCTTTCTTTGCTGTCCATACCACTCATGAGATCATAAGTTTGGTATGATTCTCTCTTTGCCATCCTTTTCACCATTAGAAAGCTTGCTTATATAGCCTTGGAGAGGCTTAACAATCTTGAGATATCCTTGGGGAGGTTGAGGATTTGCCTCTTTCAGTTGAGGATCTGCCCTAGGATCATGGCTGGACCAAGGATTCGAGCTCAACTACTTTCCAAGAATGAAAAGACGCTTCCCCCATTCATCTCAACAGTTTAACAACTGCCCAGAATAGGTAGCGCTCCCTCAAAAGGGCCATCAGAGCGTTGTAGCGCCCCTTAGTAAGCTTTAGGGGGCGCCAGCGCTCTCAAAATCTATAACGCTCCTTCAAAAGGGCCTGGAAGCGTTATAACGCTCCCTGATAGTGTATGAGAAGCGCCGGCGCTCCGAGATAGTGTATGAGGGAGCGCTCCTCTCCAAAACTCAGTTTTTTGGGTGCTTTCAGGTGGCAAAAGGTTTGCAAGCCTGTTGACTCATTTCTCCTCTTCCAAATCAGATGTTTGAGGTGTTTCAAGTGTCTTTCTCATGTCGTTATAGGCACGACATAGGCATCATGGCAATCATGCTTTCTTGCAACACTTGTGAGCAACATATGACACTTGCGACTTCGTGAGCAAAATGCGACACTTGCAACCTTTGTAATGACGACACTTGCGACACTATCAAAGTGAGTAATTTTGATGTGTAACAGGGCCTCCCTCACTAAAGTAGGTACCCTCGCCCAAGAGGGGCCTGAGACTCCCTTCAAAAGATTGGAGGTATTAGAATCCGTTATAAGGGCCCTCCTGGGCCTAACAACACAGTCAGTCAGATCCCCTCAAAGAGGTAATCCTTCATAAAGGTTGTGTGTTGTCCAACCCTTATCTGACTTAGGGTACCTGCAGAATAACCCCGACAAGTAACCTATGTGGCCACCTATGTCAAGAAACTAAATCCACCATGATATAACCAATGCGCAGGAAAAAAATCAGAAGTCGGTTCCACCATATAGGTAGGGTAACAAAGCCCAAAATCTCGAAATCACTGCCTCTCATAGAGGTAAAGGTACTAGCAAGACTCTCATATACGAATAGATCCCTAGAAATATCTCTGGCGCTAAGAAGGTATTGGAGGGATATCTCCGCAACCAATTTCGCATGACCTCATGCTTAAATCTAGTGTGAGAGGAGCCTCTTGACGTCATCAATTATACAATGGATTTCACGACTCCCTTAGTCAGACGCATATGTTGAGTTTAATAGCCTTTGGTATGTTTACTCACAAAATCCTATTCCAAGGCTCTAAATCTTAATCTAGTTTGTGCACCTTGAAAAATAAAATCATTTCTAATAAATTTTAAATTTATCAGTGTTACTTTTAGTGGATTTGTTTACTCAAAATATGTGGTTGTGAAACTGATGATGTTATGACTCAACGAGTAAAATAAATGAATATGAATATAATGCAAAGTCCTAACTTCAATTCTCAATAAATGACAAGATTTTCAAAAATGCAACTTTCAATTCAACTCTGCGATTTCAAATAAGATGCAATATTTCTATACATGTATCAAGATCAATAATAAGAACCCAAAAGATCAATCACAATAATGCAAAATGTATATTTTTGTATTTTCAATATAAAGGAAATGAAAATGCAAGGATTGAACAACAACTTGATATATAAACCCTATTGTAAGCAAAAGAGACAAACCAAGTAGGATATCAAGAAGAAAACACCCAATCCAATATGCAAGGACAACCAATGAAAAAAGATTATGAGAAAGAAAAACTGCCCAAAAATTCAACCAAAGGAAGGTTCCCTATCAATCTACATGCACTTAACATTCATAACAAAGATCCAAGAAGACTCAACAACCATCAAAACTTACCCAACAAACACCAAACTCAACAATCAAGCAAACAAGGATGATGTACACGACTGTTTAAGGAAAAACTGCGTATGTACACACCCTATAGAATGACAAATCACGTATGTACGCGCCTATCAAGGGACAAATTGGGTATATTTATTAAAACACTGTCAGGTTAATGATAAGGCCAAGAAACTTAGACTCAAAATGAAAATAGGCTTTCAAGCAATCAGACGACAAGAAACTCAAGATAACTAAGAGAAATCAAAGGAGAAAAACACTCCAAACCCCGAAAAGAAGACTCTCTCCCTAGTATGGTCTCCAATTCGGTTACAAGGAAAATCACTCTATGGCATGGGGTAAACCACAACAAATGAAAATGACTGCAGAAATCAACTCTAATATAAAGTATGCTATATAAATAAACATGCTAACATGACAAGATAAAGAGCCTACCTCATCTAGATGTTCGATGAAGTCCATCGTTTAGCACTTGACTCAAAGCTATACACCTACAACTTGTCCTCAACAACCAATATATGCAAGGATATGGTGACAATATATAAAGTTAGCACATATAATAGCATAATCCATCAATATTCATAACAAATACGCCCATGGAATAATAATTCAAATATTTGTAAGACATTAATTGGACGAGAAAAGAGTATTTCTATTAAAATGTAATCAACATAAGTGTATGAATGACAAACTTCTGTGCTGGCACATTCAGAATCGAGAAAATAAGTCTCTTCTAGCTGGGCCTCCACCACTTCAATCCTCCACCAAAGGAAAGCTCATATCAGAGAGACAATGAAGTTCTCCATCAAATAGGGAAGAGCTTGGGGGATGAACAATGTGTTCAGACTTAAAAGGACAAAGGGATGCAGACTCAATATGAAGTGAATAATTTCTCGAGAGTAACTTTGCTCTCAAAGTTGATTTCTTCTCATCTTTCCACGCCTTGGATATGCCATTTATAACCTTCAAATGGAACTAAAGGGCCAATTCAGAACATTTCCAGGATATGGAAGGTCAAGGTTCATAGATCTCGTAACATGACATGGAAACCTGACACCATTTTTTAATTTTGGGCACAAAACCCGATGTACGCGGGCTGTATTGGTGCAACCTGTGTATACGCATGCTGTATAACTATTAGGGTGCGTATATGTGGAAAAACATATTTTTTAGCTTTGGGAATTTCAAAAAGGGACTTCAAGTCTGCATATATAATTGGAAAAGGCCTTCTGAGCAAGTTGCATGGGGTTAGGAAAATATATTTATAACAGATGCCCCCTAATGTGTGAGGTCAAAGGAGTATCTGCGATGGAAGAAATACATTATAATTCCCAGAAGTGGAGTAATGGAGACCCAGTTGGATGAACTAGTTTCTGATAAGAATATTACAATCCATAATGACTTTGTGCACATGGATGCCAATTTGAATTACACTATAGATCCATGTGGAAATATACCAAACAACTGTTCATGGCCGTGAATAGGAAATGCAAGGGTAGATACATGCCATAGGCTGTCATAGTCACGAACAAGGCCTAGTTGAGAAAATAGATATAACAATTAACTTCTTGGGAAAGGCGATGATGAATGAAATTATGAGTGCTTCCATTGTCAACGAGGATGATCAATTTTTGATACTTAATATAACCAATGAATTTGAGGGTTTGGGGAGAAGAAAAACTAGTGAGAGCATACATCGAAATCAGTGGTTCAAATTCAAGAGGAGTAGAGTGTGACTTAATATCATCAGTTGGGGGTAGCATTTCTTCAGGAGAAACCTCAACATCGTCATAACAAACATCCTTGGAAATGGCCATAAAAAGTTTATGTTCTTTACACTTTTTCCCTAGAATGTATTTATCATCACAATTATAGCAAATACCCTTGAGTTGGCATTCATCCATTTCCTCCCTTGTTAATTTTTGGACCTTGAGAGGAGTGGCCTGAGGGGCAGGGGTGTTGGGTTTAGGGTGGGGAACAAAAGTGGGTTTTCTACTATGGGCCAATATGACTTGTTGTGCCTCCTTGGAAAGCTTAGTGGCTTCCAACCAAGTATGGGGGAGAGCCATGATGACCTGGGTGAAAATTTCATCCTTGAGGACACTGATACAACATTCATTGAAAAAATCATTTATCATGCCCTCTGTGTGGAAATCCAAGTGCTCAAAGGAAAAATCATTTATCATGCCTTCCATGTGGAAATCCAAGTGCTCAAAGAAAACAATGAAATCTTCCATTTTTCGAGATTGTTTCAACTTGGTCATATGTCCTAAATGGTGGGTATCCATGTCAAAGCATTCATATAGTTCTCCAAAAAACTATGACTAAACACGATACCATTGGTGTGATTTTCTACGCCATTGCCACCATTGCCATTGTTCTAGATCCAAATAGAGAATTCCATAACAAATCTTGGTTAACTCATTATTGATACCATGCATGGAGAAATAGTGTTCCATCTGAGTAACCCAGGCTTGTGGATTCGAGCCATCATTTTTTTTTACCTTGACTCTGGGAAGACGGGGGTCACAAGGTAGGGAGTTGGAATGCGAGTGTAGAGGTTGGTTGGAGTCAACACCTTCAGTATAGAGAGGTGGGTCAAAGGAGGAAGGACCCTGGAATTTTTTCATGAATTGGTGTAGAATGGAATGGACTTCAACAACTTTGATAAGGTCTATTTTTGCATGAATGACTAGGATGTCCCTATTTACTTGGGCCTGAAGGGAAGTAAGGTCAATACTTAGTTTCTGACTGGTTTCTTCTTCATGGGTGGGAKCCATGAGGGGATAAGGGGTGGGTCCACACACAAAAAAGAAAATAAGTGATATATACCAGTATGATCAGGGCAATGAGAGGAGACCAATGGGATAAGTGGGAAATAAGGGTGTCAAGAAGGGTATGGGTCCATGAGGTGAAAAAGGGTTAAAAATGATAGGTATCATARAGATCAATATGAAAATAAGAATCCAATGGGATAGGTCTCAAATAAGTGTGTGTGCAGGCCCAAAAATTATTACTCTAGTGGAGTACTTATACTCCAATCTAAATAATACTGTAGTGTTGAACTGCCCAAATTCTTAACAGGAAAAAATGTGTAGTAATTTTGCAACCAGAATGTAGGAGGCAAGGTTGCATGACAATAGATATTTTCTATTCCTTTTCTGTCCTATTTCCATCCCAAGGGTTAGGATTTTCAGGGTTCCTATAGACAAGGGTTTTCGCTTTGCTATAGCTCTTTGATATACATGCAGGATTGAACAATAGTTCTTGACCCAATATCTCAGGGAAATAACTAAGGAGGATAGATTGTACCCTTAGTCGTACTACCTGGTTACCCAAGTACTAGAGAGTATCTTCCTAAGTGTTGTTCTCGCTGGTGTTATAGAAGTCAGGCGGTTGATTGGTTGATCTAGGGTTGGTTTTAGGATACCTAGGGGGCTCCCAATATACCAGAGGTACGTGGAAGAGAAAGTCCGTATACAGGTGTTGTCTAATGTGCTACCACTCGAAGGGGTACCAATAAGGGTTACAAGGGTTTCCAACAATGTGAGCTTAAAAACCTCTTTTACTTACTACGTGTATGCTTCCTCGACCACAGATTTATGCACTGAATGACTGATCATTGTATTTTAAAGATGTCAGAACACTTCTCTACCCAGGAAACAAAATTAATCCACATTTCCTTCCATGGAAAGTGCTATATGATACCACTTGTAAGGTACTCGATATAATATAATATGCAGAAACACGAATATTCAAAAGATATCAATGGAAGAACAAAATATTAAGAAGAGCAATACATAAATAATACCTTTATTCAAAGAAATAAATTTTCACTTGCCTCTTCAAGGGGGAAACCTCCAGCAGAGTAGAGATCTATTACAAAAATTGTCAGGACAAATATTTCTCATGCCTCCTACTGTTATTTATACTAATTCTATCTTCTAAAGAACATTCTAGAGGAAAACATTTCTAGAAGCGGAATATTCTATTAGGTCTTCTTACATTGACTTGTTCATATTTATTAAATAGACCTTATTAACTAATGTCAACCTTTATTACATGTAAAAATATATTATTCTATCTATGTGAGCGGTTAGGGGGATTAGGTCCCTAACATTTCTACTCAAAAGTGGGTGGAAATAAAACTATCAAAGACACTTGTGCTTTTAAGTGCAGAGGTAAAGTGCATGAACTTCCAATGGTTATAACTCCTAGTTATAAATTCAAAGTTTGGAAAGAGTATAGTCATTGGAAAGCTACTTTAGAGAATAATAGAACACGAGCCTTGTCCTTCCAAAATATGTCTTGAGATATTTTGAAGTGATTATAGAATAGAAGGTGCATCTTCTCAAATTTTATTCTAGTTAATTCTAAGGTAATTGCAAATTAGAGTATCTAGGCTTTAGATGCCCAATGAATTATCTATGTGCATAAACACCAAGTGTCTAGACTTGGAATGAGAGTTAAGTGATAGATCAAAGAGTATGTGTTTATGTTTAAGATGTAAGTTACTAAGTTCATGAAGTGGGAGACGAACAAACCCTAGCAGATCCATAGGGCCAAATGGGCATCAAAAACCAATTTTTAATGGAGGTTTAATGGCAATCCGTAAGCCTTGGAGTTCATGCTAGGGGTTTTGATGGAGGCCCATGTCCTCGGTAGCATAAATGAGGAGATAATATCTCATCTAAGTGGTTTGAGAAGGTATAAACCAGAGTGGGGGTGAAAGTTGGCTAGATGTGGTAGAAGGTCTGATAGCATTAAATATTGTGGTGGATAAATCTAGTATCTAAACGATGGATGATGTCGAAGTTGATTTTAACAAGAACTAAAGGGACTTTCAAAACAATTTCCCCACATATGAAATGATCACTCGTACACAACGATTAAAAGGGGAGGTTAAATTGGTGGATTTGGAGCCGATGGATGGGAATGACAGTCGATCTCTCGAGACAGAGATCTCGAGGGAATATACCTATTTAATGTAGGACGATGGGAGGCTCCAAGGATTGTTAATGGAAAGAGGTATGTTCGAGCCCAATGGTTGTTTTGATTTGGATGGAGGAAATAGATGTGAGTCTTCTCCACCTTTGTAACACCTAGTTAAATTAATTAATGATTATAATCAATTAAATTAAATTAAATCAATTAATTATTGAACTAAGTAGGTTTGATCATTTATTTAATTATTCTTTTGATTTAAGAAATGTAACAATGAATAAAATTATGTATTTCATTTGTGGTTGGGGTTGGTATGATATTATGACAAAGGATAAGGTAGATGGGAAATTCATGATGGGAATGATTCGAGAGAGAAGGATAAGGAAGAGGGAGTTGGGCTTGGGAAGGGGGATTATTTTTTTGGAGGAGAAAGGCGAAACCAGTGAGAGGAGAAAGGAAACATAAATGTTGGTGAGGAAAAAGGTTGCAAAATTTTTTGTGGGTTTTTTCTAGTGGACTGGTGTTGCTGGGATTGTGGGCTCAAGGGCCAATAAATCTGATTTCCTAGAGATAGGGAGCTGGAGAGGCTCTGTTCCTAGCTGGTTGGGAGGCAACCACTCAGTTTTCAGGCAATTTCAAGCTTTTGGTAGCAGACAATTTTAAACAACTCAAAGGACAACATCTTCAAGAGGTATTTTTCTAGTTTATTGTTTTCATTTGAATCAAGATATGAATATTGAAATTATATTGTAAATGTGAAATTTGAGAATTAAATTGCTGGAAATCACTATCATGAAATTTACTATTAAAGCTTTACATTTGGTATCAAATTACAAATTTACTTTTTAGCTATGAAGCCTTGGGTAGGGATTTACATATGGCATTAGAGCCTAGTTTCAAAATTGAAACCTAGGGCTTACCCACTCTCTTTTGGCCTAAAATATATGGCCCGAAAGTATACTATTTGTTCTATAAAAAAAAAATCCTAGACATGCAGCCCATAAACCCTTCAAGTAACCCTTAAACAACCCATAAAGTTTGTTAACAACTCTTAAATATTTAAGGACCAACAATTGGAACCTAAACTCTAGGTGCATGGCATATAAGTCTAGCATGTCATGAAACCCTGAGTGAACTACCTAGAAGAATATTGTAGGGCATAGTGTACAGATAACCCAAATGATGAGCAGCAGGAAGGAGTTCTGCAAACTATCCCATTCTCCCATCTCCTATTCCAACCACATGTTCCTGTAAAACAAAATAAAAAAAATTCATAGGGTTAGATAAAAGAATTATCTCTAAGCATGTATATACTCATGTATATAAACACTAGTTCTATTATTAAAAAAAAAGGAGCAATTTTAAATTATATTCTATTATATATATATATATATATATATATATATATATATATATATATATAGAAACTTCTGAACAAAAAAAAATTAATTCAAATAAAATTATTTAAAAATAGCAAGATAAAAGAAGAAATTGTTTCTTGTTTGGTATCTGGCATTCCACAACAACAATTTTCTTTGGTTACTTCACCTCCTTCTGGATGATGTTCTCCAAACACATGAAGCTAAGATAGAAAAATTTCAGTAAGAAAACATGTAAAAGGAGGATATTGTTCAAAGGAAAATGAAATGACACGAGAAAGAAATGCAAAATCTACCATTGTAGTGTTTTTTTGGTCTCCTTTTGAAAGGAACAAACCCTTTGAAGTTGCAATAATCTTCTCTGTATGGTATTATTAATTCCTGAAAACCCTAAGGCCACCGACACCATGGCCGCACCCTGGCTGGGTCGCCGACCATAGTTGCACGCCCACTAGGCTGGCCATGGACAGACCACTGCCACACCAAAACACACTAGAATGAGAATCCACATACCAATAACTCCTCCAAAGATACCAATGCTTCCATACTTGGTATCTCTTCTAATCACACCATCATATCCAACATATCCCTTAAGGTTTCGGTCTAGAGCTTGCTCTATGTGACGACCATGAGACTCCTAGGAAGATTCATCCCGATGTAGAGCTCACTCATGTAGAGAAAAAATTAGTCTCCTCTCATGCACCTGTAGTTGTGATCCGGGGCCAACATGAAGCCCTCCCCCCCTGTCGCAACGTGCCCACAAATTGCAGTGATGATGGTAACCCTGAGCCTTATGAAGGAGGCGAACAAGTTTTTGAACTTGATCTTGGTTGTGATAAAGAAAACATATAGATCATGAGATATCCATTGAAGGTCAAGGCCATTTGAAAACTATCTTCCTTGGTTGGTGGTCATGAGGGACCTCGGGTTTGAGGAATCTTGGACCTCTTTCAAGGCAGCGGAAATAGTATCAATGGTGGAGGGAGTGAATATGTGATCTCTCCTCTCCCAACACAATGGGGGTTGTCGCGCGACCAGAAAGGAAGAATGGAGCTGAGAAAAAAAAAAAGGAAGACATGTAGCCATGGCCATGCCTTTTAGGTGCTTGGCCATGGAGCCATGGTTGGGCTTGGACCCCCCACTTGAAACCCTCGAACAAAAGCGAGAAAATGAAAAAGATGTCAAGTTGGGTAGGGTTTTTTCGATTCTACCATCGAGTTTGAGGGAGGGAAGGCACGTGGGCCTCATGCAAGGTCATACATTACCTAACCCATCATGTGTCATGAGTTTTGATATTTATATTTTTTTATTTAATTATTTATTATTTTTATTTTATATGTATATTTTTTTTATTAATTGTTTCAAATTTTATTTATTTTAAAATTATATTTATATTTATTTCAATTATATATTTTTTATATACATAATAAATTCAAAAAAATAAAATTAATTATTTATTACATGAACCTGTAATGTTGAATTATATAATTATATTATATAATAAAAGTTTACTTTATATAATGCATAGTAATATATACATATAAGATAAATGAATGGGTTAAATACATATATAAACATATATATAAGGGATGTACATTAGTAACATAATATTAATGATTAAGGATAAGTTTAATGTTTCTCATACATATAATTTAAGGTTAGTTACATTTAATATAATTAATTTTAATATTAATGATTAATTAATATAATGTTAATTATTATAATCATTAAATTAACATTATAAGTTGATAATGTTAATGAATGTTAATTAATGAGATTAATAGGGGATTATATAATTAATAAAGATAGAAGCTTTATAAGGATGTAAAGTATTAAAGAGAAGGGTTTAACGCTTCATTTAATGGGTAAGTTAGGGTAATCGACAAGTACCCATAGTGCCAACATATCTAGCAAGACAACAAGTTAGTAGCATACATGGATGAAGTTACCGAGCTTAGAGGATTTTGACCCCAACCTTTAGCCACTTACCTTATGGGAGTAATGTCTGTTTATGGACAAGTATAAATAAACTTATGCCTAACCTTACATTTGCAAGTATAAGTTTGAGTAAAACCTAGAATTCCCTAACCCTTCTCTAATGAACATTCGATTTGGATGCAGATTCAATATTCAAAATGGTTAGGACTCAAGGAAATCGAGGTCGGGGAACGTCATCACAAGGACCACCAACGCCGACACTACCACTGTTCTTGCCTAAATTAGCTCTCATTTTTCACTCCTTAGAGGCTATTCATGAGACATTAAAGAGGCACCAGTCAGCTGATGTGGAAGTGGAACCCCCACCATCTAGAATGGGTAACCCAAAAGCGTCGAGGGACTCAGAGAGAGAACCTTCATCGGGCGACATCCCCATAGAACCACATAAAATCAAACTACCAAAGTTTACTGGGGGTCGCAAGTGAACATGCATAGGCATGGTTGGAAGGATTGAGGGCATGTTTCACCTTGAGAGACTATGCTTCCACATCAAAGGTGAAGATAATGATATTTCAATTGAGAGATAGTGCCTTGAACTGGTGGGGTAACCTGGAGAGGTAGTTGCAACTTACTCTAGACACCGTCTCTTGGGAACATTTTGAGGAAAGGTTTTGGAGAAAGTATTTGTCGGTTTATTATGAGGAACAACAAGTAGGAGCATTCCATTTTCTAATTCGGGGAAACAAAAGAGTGGAAGAGTACGAAATCAAGTTCATGGAGTTAGTAAAGTATGTCTCATACATGGATACTGATCAATGATAGAAATATCATTTTTTGTATGGATTAAATACAAAGATAAGGGCCATGGTGTGTATGTGAAAACCATTTTCAGTGGCGTAAGCAGTTGAAAGTGCTCATTATGTTGAAGAACATATGAGATTAAATGGAGGTATGAGTTCAACTTTTCCACAACAACTTGGATTCGTGGGGAATACCCCTAGGACCTTCTTTAGAGGAGGAATCTATAAGTCACCTCCTTATGGGAATATAGTCACACCTAGAACAGTTGCAGCAGGTATATCAATGGCAGTGAGTACAACATCCCACTCATCACCAGTGACACAAGAATGTCCATGATCTTCTCCAGGATAAACTAATAGGGGAAGGGGTTCCAGGGGAAGGAACTCATTTCAGAGGCCTTCACAGGGTAGTGTGTAGTTTCCATATCGTGTTATTTGCTAGGGGTGTGGAGGATGCCATTACCATCATGATTATCCAGAGTCACAATCAGGATTTGTACATAGAGAAGGAAAGGCCCCGATGGGAAGAGGGAGTAGTAGCCACCATATTTTTGTAGCAGTTAATAACTAACTAACAGGTAGAACATCAATCCACTATGGTGGATTCGTCAGGTGCTCTAAATCATGTCAATGTTAAAATTTTATTTGATTCTCATATTACAGATATTTTAATTACAACTTATGTATTATAAGAGTGTGGGTTGGAATCCTACGAGAATGATGACTTTAAACAAGTCGAGATGGCTTTGGGGGAAAAACAAGAAGTAGGACCTAGCATCGATAATTTCTTGTAGACCTAGGAGTGTGTACTAATAGGTTGAAGTTGTAAGTCATTTCCCTAGGGACATATGATCTAATCATGGGGATGGATTTGTTAGAATCCCATCAAGCTATGTTAGATTGTTTCGCGAAGAGGGTGCTTTGCGTAGATGATGAAGGAATGCCAATAGAGATCCATGGTATACAAAGGAAGTTGTCTCTATGCTTTATCTAAATAATGAAGGTTGAACGTTGCATGTGACAAGGTTGTCAATTATTTGCAGTGGAAGAAGTAAATGAAGGGAAGGGACCCTTTATAGATCATTATCCAATTTTTTTTCGGAATTTAAGGATGTTTTTCTGAAAGAATTTCTAGGGTTTCCTCCTGAGAGGGAGATTGATTTTACCATCGAGAAAAAACATGGTGTAGAACCAATTTACAAGACATCGTATAGGATGACGGTGCCAAAACTTTGTGAGTTGCAGATGCAGTTGAAGGAACTACTTGACCTAGGGGTAATAAGGCCCAGTGTCTCACCTTGGGGTGCACCGATAATTTATGTCAAGAAGAAGGATGGTTACTTACGAATGTGTGTAGATTACAGGGACTTGAACCATGCTACAGTGAAGAATAGGTACCCAATACCATGTATAGATGATCTCTTTGATCAGATGAAAGGAGAAACGATTTTCTAAAAAATTGATATGCGATTAGGGAATCACCAATTAAGGATTAAGGAAGACGGTCTTCCTAAAATTTCCTTTTGAACTCTATTTGAGCATTACAAGTTCATTTCAAGTTCCTTTTGGTTTGACCAATGCACCATAAGTATTCATGAGCCTCATGAATGGTGTATTCCGAAAGTACCTAGACCACTTTATACATGTCTTTCTTGATTATATCCTCATCTATTCCAAGAATGTAAGAGCACATGAGGAACACTTGTGAGTGGTGTTGTCATGCCTTAGAGAGAACAAGTTGTATGGAAAGTTGTCGAAGTTTTCTTTCTTCTAGAAAGAGATTCACTATTTAGGTCATATCATTTTTGAGGAAGGAATTTCTGTGGACCCAGAAAAGGTGAAGGTCATTATGGATTGGCCAGTGCCAAAAAACGCCCGTGAGGTGAGAAGCTTCATGGGGCTAGCTAGTTATTATCAAAGGTTTGTGGAAGGGTTGTCAAAGATATTGAAACACATCACCACCTTGCAGTGCAAGGGGGTTAGGTATGAATGGAAAGAGGAATACGATATTGCATTCATCGAGCTTAAGAGCTTAATAACCAACACACCAATTCTATGAGTGTCGAATATGGAAAAAGACTTCACAGTTTGCACAGATTCCTTGAAGAAAGGATTGGGGGCCATGATAATGTAGGATGGGGGAGTGATAGCGTATGAATCAAGAAAGTTAAAGAAACATGAGGAGATATATGCTACTCATAATTTAGAGTTGGCAGTTGTAATGCTAGCTATGAATATTTGGAGGCATACCTAGTGGGGTGAAGCTTTGAGCTCAAAACAGACCATGAAACCTTAAAGCATCTCTTCACTCAAAGGGATATCAATTCCAGGAAGAGGCGATGGAGTGATTTTATGAGTGAGTACAATTTTGGAATTTCATACATCAAGGGAAAGGAGAATTTGGTAGAGGATGCCCTGAGAATAAGACCACATATATTCTCCTTGGTTCCCTTAATGGTAAATTTGAGGGAGAAAGTGTTGGGGCAAATCCTTATAGATAGTTGGTGTTTAAATGTTACTTCAACCCTTCAGAGTGGGAGATAGTTAGAGTCAAAGTTTGAAGGATTTAGCCTCGAGGTAGATGGATTACTGAGATATCA
>JASDQU010033515.1:11945-22006 GCA_032191745.1 Picea mariana | reverse complement strand
TCCACCAGGGAAAAAAGGTTCTTAATGCCAGGCTAAGGTTTGATACTTAGCAAAATTGCTCAATCCAAGGTGCCACTGTTGCAACTAGTCTACAGTCTCTCATCCCCCATGCACTTGTTACACCCAAGGAAGTGTACCCCTTCTTGTTGAATAGTCCCTTGGCTGCCCCACTTCCCTTCCAGGGTTTTGGCAACAGGCCGGAAAGGAAGTCTTCGAGCCTTGCAACTAATTCCCAACTCACCAGGGAACAATTTCCAACAAAACTCTCACCTGGAGAGAATGCTCACGGGCTTGACAACCCGCCTCCACGACAACAAATCTCTCACCTAGAGAGACTGCTCACGGGCCTGACAACCCACCTCTTCGACAACAAATCTCTCACGTAGAGAGACTGCGCATGGGCCTGACAACCTGCCTCTTCGACAACAAATCTCTGGTTACAATATAGAAAAAAATCTCTTACAAGCTTCTCTCTGCAGATAAGGTAATAATCGGATTTTCCCAGATAGTCCAACCCTTTTTGCATAGGAGAAAAATGGAAGACCTCTCCAGAATGAGTTCTCCCCCCTTGAAATACACTAAGGCCACCAACAATATATATTGCATGCCTTAAACTCGACACTTGTCCCCTTCAGAAGTAGCTTTAGCCACTTGGTGACTCGTTCCCTTCCCTCAGGAACTTAGGATAAATAAATATCCATAACTTACACTTTTCCAGAAATATTAATAAAATATTCCCTAGGACTTAAGTCCCCCCCCTTTTCCCTTTTTTTGGTGGAGTTAGCACCCCGTCTCTTTTCGTCTGATCTGTCTGCGCGCAACGATGTGATAGTATTAATAACTTGAGTATGATTACACTTTACAAAGGATAGGCACACTGGCCAATTTGCATCTCTTCTCACCAGCCTCATAACCACATAGGCTCTCCGAGCTCAATACATATACAACCATATATATATATATATAACTCGGCTCGGTGCGCACTCCTAGGTCATCCCCGCACACTTACCCAAGTGCGTGCAACACTGTGAAATGTGCGCACCCTTTCTTTGATAACAATTCCCCGCGCACTACTTAGGTGCGCGCAAAACCACACTTGGTGTCAATGGTTCACCAATGTATATGGTCATTTACATTTTCCATTGGTACCAAYGACTCACCAACCTATATGTACAATTACAAAGGATTCGGATTAGGGACATTACATTAGCCCTATGGCCYTGGACAATATTAATATTTTGTTGTGTTAAACCCATAGGGAAAGGACTATCTTAGTTTTTCGTTAACTTTTATGGTAATTGCTAGATGCTAGATTATGTGCTCATGAATTTTTTWCGTTAGCCTTACAAAGGGTTYGGATTAGGGACATTACATTAGCCCTATGGCCCTGGACAATATTAATATTTTGTTGTGTTAAACCCATAGGSAAAGGACTATCTTAGTTTTTCGTTAGCCTTTATGGTAGTTGCTAGATGCTAGACTATATGCTCACGACTTGTGACAGCTGCTCTATGAGACATGCTTTTTTATTTGGTATAAAATGCCACCTACATAACATTTTTTTCAWAGTTAAAAGGAAGCATTTTATTCTAAAAAARATGGTTGCTTTGCTAAGTTGGCATTGCCTTTGTTTGATTCGAAATGGATCCGAACAAAGATGAATGGTTTATAAAGCTCAGTACACAAAGGTATTTCGACAATTATTGGGGATTGAAATAATAAAAGGCAATGCAAGCAATAAAAATAGTTAAATGAGATAAAAGAGAGAAAAAAATAATTAAATGAAAAATAAAAATAAAAGTAGGAGAGAAGAGAGCTGGGAATGGGAAAAGAAAGGTCAGGTCTTTTCGTCTTCCCATTAATCCAATCTCTGCCTATATCTTCTTGTAATTGCACTCACAAAGGGCTTTTTGTGGGCCAAGAGGAGGATGCACAGGAGCCTGGCTGTGTAAATTGTTGAATGACCATAGAGCCATGAGCTGCATTGCAACCCAAGCGTCAAAATGAAAGACTTAGCAATCATTTGACTTATAAGTGTTTCATTTTGAGCTCCATGTCTTGTAAGTGTTTTATTTGCTGTATAATGGTTTCAGTTCTGTGATTATCTTTGCGATAATCTTAATCTTTGCTATAACAAGTAGCATCTACAGCAAGCAAAACTTTTTAGATTACTCTGCTCGATTTATGGTTGTGTGATGAGTAAGTAAATAGCAAGCGGTGGCTGGAGAGTGAATTGCTCTTGGTTTGAGTACCCGACAATCATGTTTTGTTTGGATAGCACCCTCATACATCTGTTGTTACACTGCTGTACACACACAGACAACAAATCGTTGTAACATGTGATAACACTGAAATCCAACAGAGAATATATTTAGTCCAGCCGAAAGAAATCAATGGCTGTATTAAAAGAGTTGTTGCACTTCTCCAGTGGAACTTTATTCTCAATACCATGTAATTAGCCATTTTCTTCGTTCTCAGGGCGTTGGACACTTGAAAGTGTTGATGTTTCAGCATCAGGTAGACATTCTCCCAGATTGGTCATGCTGATTTGACCAAGGGAGATTGATACATTCATCCACGGAGCCAGGCTGATTTGGCTAGTGGTGAATGGCTCAGGATGTTGATGTTTCTCCAGTTAGCAGCATCAGGCAGACATTCTCCCAGATTGGTCATGCTGATTTGACCAAGGGAGGATGATACATTCAGTCATGGGGCCATGTTGATTTGGCTAGTGGTGAATGGTTGAGGCATAGCCTCTCTCCTATTTGTCATGCTGATTTGACTAGGATTGATAGAGACTCGAGATGCTCTCACATTGCCTGCTCCAGGATGGAGTGATCTATATTAATTAGACGTGCATGTGAGGAAATGATCATCAACATAAATATAATATGTAAATATAAATAATCAATAATTAATAATTAATAATAACTTAATTAATGAAAAGACAATAATGGAAAAGACATGTCCATTAATGAAAGGGCACTCCACCCAAGTATATATATCAGGGCCCTCAATTGTAATATATCATCTCATATAATATTTACTTACAATAACCTCTCATCAAGTTCGCTAAGTCTTGTTGAGATTTTCAGTGTGTAATTATTATATGATATCAGTAGCATTTAAATCGTAAAGCAATAATTATCAGATCTGAAAATCAGAAAATTTCAACAGAAAGGGCCGTATGTTTCCACTGTATGGGTTTTCTGTCTGTTTGGGCATTCTATATTGACTGTAATATGGGTGAATTAAATTGTTGAAACAATTTCTTTGCTTCCTTATGTTCCATTAACCTCTGTAGCACAAGATTTTACCATCCAGCATATCATTTGATAAGATGTGGGATCGATTTGGCACTTCCCAGCTTTGAATTGCATGGCAATCAACCCACACACTCCACTATTTCATAGTCTGTCACTTGTTATACCAACAGCCTGTGTGCACAATGAACGGGATGGAAAAATGCAGAGTAAGAAGAGCAAAACGAATCAATATATGGCATTTATCTCACTACTCTTCAGTTGCAAACAAACCCATACTCAATTTTATTAAAAAAAAGGCATTACAGTTTCTGTTCTTCCATTGAATATTTGAATATTCACATTAATACTGAAACAATGTGACAATTTGAACAGCATTCTTGTCTTTACATATGCTGGAGTGATTTATTTCTTTGTTAGTAAAGTGCTGTGTTGACACCTACAGCTATGGGTAGAGCCATCTCACATTTGTGAATGGGCTGGAATGTTGACTGTTTGAGAATATCACCGGTTATAAACCATTCATTTAATTCGTACAGCAGTTCTTCCTCTATGTACATCCAACCAATGCCCTCAACCATCAATTGTAATCGTTGGAACATTGGTTCTAAGCTCCAGCGTACAGTACTTCCCTATGCACCCGATCCAATGTGTCTTTTGACAGCGCACACTCTACTACCTGAGGAGTATAATGGTATGTGTGTGTATTTTTTCAAGTTCTCATGGATGTTTTATGGTAAAGAAAAGAGAAAGCACTAGCACCTCTATTCTTTAATAATACTGGGCAATATATATGTACATATATATGCTTCTTATTTGTGGGAGTACTGTATAAAACTCCTGGTGTAAACAGCATTGGCATCTGGCCACCGGAATCAGAATTGATAGCACACAGAGCCATGATGGTGTCTCAGCCTTGTTCATCTTGAATGATCTGATTTCAGTTGAATATTAATTTGAAAAGCAGTCAATTGAAATATAATTGAGCAAACAGTGTGTTATGATTGACGTATAGCACAGCAAAGTAGCATTCCAATTTGGCATTGACAGAAGGGAAACTGTTTTTTTCCCACGGCTGGCATTTGCCTTGGCATTAGAAAGCCAACAAACATAACCATCCTCACATGCCTGCTGAAGAATAGTGAACAGAGAAGTTTGCAGAGGAGTTTATACTCAGATTTACACCAAGAACAGGCCTTGTAAGAAATTCTGAGCAGGGATTGCAGAGAACAAGTTTCACAAGTTTCACTTCCACAAAGGATCCATGTTGGTGAAGTGAGTGGGCTATAAGTCCCTCATTTACAGTTCAGGTTTGAATTCAAATGTACCAAACATTAGAGACTTAGTTTTGATCTAGAAAAGTAAAAATAAAATAGTTAACTGATGCACACATTAATAATGCCATACCTGTTTACAGTTCAGGTTTGAATTCAAATGTACCAAACATTAGAGACCTAGTTTTGATCTAGAAAAGTAAAAATAAAATAGTTAATTGATGCACACATTAATAATGCCATACCTATAGTAATCAATGATAGTTAGCACGAGAAAGTAATGATAAGGGTAAGGCAACACCCTCTTCAGAAGGCAGTGGCCCTTATGGGTAAGATTAGAGACTGGCCAACCTAGGGATCAGTCTCTAATCTAATAATCTAATTATTTATTACACAAATGTCAACTAACTGTAGTTGGTTGCCAACTTACATATTAATACTTTAATGAATGTCTTTATCTGATACGGAAGTGTGTTAATTAATACATATCTCCAATGATTTTTGGTGGGTCGTTGGGTCGATGGGTTGGCAAATCAGTGGAATGATGGGTTAGTGGGTAGGTGGGCTAGTGGACTAGATAATGTTTCTTATCCCAATATCTCCCTTGGGCTTACCTAGCTGAAAGTCCCTGATTAACTTTTCATCAATTCTAACTCAAGATTTCAAAATTCCTATTTCATCCTACTCCCTCCCTCCTAAAAGTCTTTACTTTTTGGTTCCACCCTTTTAGGGCATTTTGGAGCCTTTACATATTATTGTGGTATGAACCAGATTGCCAAAATAACGAGAGGAATGTTGGGCTCACCAAATATAGGTGAGCACAGTTCCAAAGTACAGCAGTGACAATGAGCTGCACAACAACCCCAAAGAAAAAAGAGAATTCTGAATAACATTGTTGGGATTAACTGCATAGAGTAAGTCATTAATGCATGACACATGGGCCATGTCCCATGAACATTTTCAGTTTCTAAGTTGTGGAACCCACCCAGAYCTGGCTTATTTAAATAAAAGAAAAAACAACTGCTTTTCACTGTATGGAAACTACTTGTCCACACTGGAATGTTTCCTAGACATTTCTCTTGAGAAACCTTTTKCTTGGATAAAAACAAGCCAGAGTCAGATGTTTTGGTTCGATAGCCTTGTAGTCATTTATTTGCGCCTATCATTTGGATGTTATCAAGGCCAACCTGCTGCACAAACATCCGGTGCGTACCATTGTTTATTTTGTCTACATTGAACCTTTCTGTGAAGTAGATGTCAAAGAATTTACAGTACAAGTCACGGTATAATTTTGACACAATTTGAGATAATGGACTTCTAAACATTTAACAAAGATTATTGTTGCAGAGTTTTTGGTTGTTATCATTGGTTTCTTTTTAAGTTGGTGATTGTTGTAATCTCATCTCATCATTAACAACTATGTTTTTCTTCAGCGTGCATAAAACATGGTGAGAAGTTATATGATAAGGACTGCCGGAGAGATCACGGTACAAGAAAGACAATAGTCCTTGCAGCTGGTACGTCAGCCCAAAGGTTAAGAAGTTTAGAATATAATATTCGTTTTAGTGGGTTCAAAATTTTCAAACTGAAAACTAATATATTTTAGGTGTTAAATACAGGGAATTTTGACATTAGCTTCTGGTAATTTCTGCATAGATTCCTAGAATATTTCTTTTATCATGTTATAACTATCTAATCTATTTAAAGTCCTTTCTTGCATACTTAATAATTTTTTTTTCATTTTCCTTTACCAGGGCTGGTGGCTTCGGCAACACTTGTGGCAGCAAGTGTTATTGCACTTGCTTTACATAGGCGGCGTAAATCATCTAGATTTCGAAGTAGACGGCCTGGGGATGGAAGTCAACTTGCAAGCCTTCTACCTATGCGCTCTGAAGAATTCAAACCTGAGCTATTCACTTATAAGACGTTAGAGAAGGCCACTAAAGGTTTTGCTGCTACAGAGAAGTGTGGACATGGTGCTTGTGGGACTGTATATGCTGGGAGGCTTAGTGATGGTCGCCTTGTTGCTGTAAAAAGGATGCATTTTGGGAGTTCTCATGGAGTAGATCAGCTACTAAATGAAATTAATGTCCTCTCAACAGTGAAACAAAAAAACCTAGTACAAATTCTTGGCTGTTGTCTGGAAGCAGATGATCCTATTTTGGTTTACGAGTTTGTTCCAAATGGCACCCTGGCCGAACACTTGCAGAAAGAGAGGGGGGAAGGCTTGAGTTGGTTATCTAGGATTACCGTAGCTACAGATGCATCTGAAGCTCTGGCATACTTGCACTCAACACTGAATCCACCAATATATCACCGTGATGTAAAGTCCTGCAATATTCTTTTAGACATGGACTTTAATTGCAAGGTTGCTGACTTTGGGCTTTCCAGATTGGTACTTTCAGATGGATCTCACATATCCACAGTTCCCCAGGGCACTCCTGGCTATCTTGATCCAGAATATCATCAAAACTTCCATCTTACGGATAAAAGTGACGTGTACAGTTTTGGTGTAGTCCTGATTGAAATAATTACAGCCATGAAACCTGTGGATTTTTCACGGGATCAAAAGGAAGTGAATCTTGCTTCTCTTGCACTTGCAAAAATTACAGGTGGATGCCTTGATGACATCATAGACCCATTTTTACAGGTTGATCAACAGCCTTCTGTTCGAGCATTAGTGCAGAGAGTTGCAGAGCTTGCATTTAGATGTTTATCATATGACAAAGATGCAAGGCCAACAATGACAGAAGTTGCACATGAACTTTCATTAATCAAGACAGCAAGCATGCCCTTGGAAAACTCCCCAAAGGGGGGTTTTTCAATTTTACCTGAAGGGACGGAAAGCCCTGACAAAGTTGGTTGCTCACCGACTTCTGTGCAAGCACTTTGGCCTAGCAACAGTACTACTCCTTCAGATAGTTTAACTTAAACGTGAAAAGCTGAGGAAGGAGTTAGCATTTTGGTTACCCACTGATAGAACAGTAAGGTGAGTGTTTGCAACCTCCTTTTTCTATTTTCTCTGAAATTGTTCATGGATTTATCTCATTCTCTTCCTCTTGTTCTGCCTTTGTGTTCTTCAGGTAGGTAAGAAGTGTTTAGGTGATTCAAAGTTATTTTGGGGACATCTATCTATAAATTCTGATTTTCTGAAGATGTAGTCATGGCAGGCATTTTGACTTTGCTTGGGAAACATTAAGTTCTCTACCCTAATCATGGACAACATCCCAGTATAATGTGTATAGGCAATCATGTCAAGACAACGCTGTTGCTTTGGAAAATGGAGCTTGTGTCAAGTCATTTATTACTGCTACACCTATCATTCTTCACATTAACACCTGATTTCCTGATTGCTACTTTGCAATATATCCTCCTGCAGGAAGTCATGTTTATGATAGATCTTTATGCATGGAGAATTGTTTGCAACGGAAATTGGTAAAGAGAAAACATGGGTGCAGCTATATGATTTTGGGCAGATAGAAAGTCTTTCTAAAGGTCCTCTCCTAGTTCTCTGGTGTAAGTTTCACTGTGACGGAGAAAATGGAAGTGAATTTCTTATTTCTGCCAAGATATATTCAAAGTCATACTGTGTTACAGTCCAAGCCTATTCCTGTCATTAACTGAATTGTTACAACGCATATACACACAGCACAACCAACCTCTAGGCTATATCTAGAAACAAATTTCAGAGTCCTAATTCTGTGTTTCTGATCATAAATACCTTCAAAGCTTGATGCCTTCGGTTCCTTATGTCAGCAGATGACCATTTGGCTTGAACTTGGTTTTTTGCAAATTATATCCTTGGAAAAGATTATATGTTGACTTTGAGTAAGAATAAAACTTGTATCATATTAAGCCTCTGATTAGTGGAGCACTCTTCATGCACAACATTTTTCAATTGGCGGATATCCCCTTGGTGAGAAAGTATGGTTATCATCCCATCGCCAAATAACACGTGGTTCGCATCGACTGCATGCTCCTGACCTTCCTGACCTCAGAAGCAGGGCCCTTTTTGTTGGAATAAAGTCTGTTCTATTCGTCATGATTTCCAACTTCATGCTTTTGACTGATTGAATTGTATTTTCAAAGTATGCTTGTTACCCCAGTATGAAATATGGAGTTCTAGAACATGACATTAGAACATGACATTGTTAGGTTTTGTGATGAGCACACTACAGAGAGAGGTTGCTCTCAAGAAATTCTGTGTAAAACTGCGGCTTACTAAAACTGAGAATGTCTTTGTACTGCTTAAGAGTACATAGTTTTAAGTTATTATATCATATGCTTGTGACAAAATTGGAGATTGAAGATAACAATAGATCTTTTTTATAGTCAAACGTTATTATAGCATTTGTTTGGGACAATTATTGGAGATTGGAGATAAAAAGAGATCCTTAGTTGATTATAGAACTAGCATAGGATGGATTACTAACCATCGACTTTCTTTATATGGGATGCTAAAAGCAGTTGATCTCGATAATGGACGATAATTAACGTCCAAAGATAGAATAAACCCTATCTATATTTCATTTTTTTGCAACCAAGTTTAAGAGTACACAACATCATCAAGAGTTGCAACCATGATGGAGCCTTTAGTTATAGGACGTGCATTTTAGTTAATAATTTGAAGTTGCTTGTAAGTTATTTAGAAGCTTTATTGTGATTATATAAATTGGTTGGACAATGATGTTTCTGATGCCACATGATATACCTGGTATCTAAAATATTTGAAATATTGTTTATTGATAAATTGATTGGATAATTTATTGTACAATAGTTGGGGGATATACATGTGAATGACTTACCCCTTTGTCAATAGTATGATTCAAATTATTATGTGCTCGTGGAAAATTCTCCAAATACTTTTCCATGTTTCATGGATAGTAAGTCGGGTAAATCGTTGACCTTGATTACATGGCCTCGCCCCAGGAGAATCAAGAGAGTTGAACCTGTGACCAACAATAAACATGATAAACTCACCTCTAGCTTTAAACCAATTAAACTAACCCTTGTGGTTAATATTATGTTGAATATTTATAATAATAAGAATAAAATTATAAGCAATTATTGTATTATACTTATATTAAAAAGTAATATAGACATGTATTAAGTTAAAAAGTATCATAGACATGTATACGTTGTGATGACACAAGACATGTATAATGATCATGGTGCATCTTATGAATTGTTTTCCATAAAGTTGTAATGTTCGGGTTTTTTCATATCTCGATTTACTTGTCATCATTAATCAATAATGAGTGGCACGAGCATTATCAGAATTGGCTGACTTGAATTGGACGCTAGTTTGACTTAGTTTTGGAATTATCGGTTCTAGCTGGTCATTTAAAGTGGTTTTGTTTACACTGGTTAAAACCGGCCAGAACTGGTCATTCACACCAGTTTTGTCTTGAATCAGTTGAAAACCTGCTAGTTCAAGACAAAATGTGTCAAAACTAGTTGGTTTGACCAATTTTATACCAGTGCAGTGCACTGCACTGCCCCTCCCCTCCCCTCCCCGAGAAAA
>JASDQU010033514.1:10126-22006 GCA_032191745.1 Picea mariana | reverse complement strand
TAAATTAAAAAAATAAAATAACACATAAAACGATAATATAAAAGTTTATCTTCAATGATTAACACCCAAATTTTTAAGGTACAAAATTTATAAAAGAATAAAATATTTTAATATAACACAAATTCAAAACTAGAAAATCAAGTCAAATGAAGTCTAGTATGGAATGCATACATTTAATTGTAAATTAAAAAAATAGAATAACAAATAAAACGATAATATAAAAGTTTATCTTCAATGATTAACACCCAAATTTTTAAGACCCAAATTTTTAAGCCCAAAATTTATATAAGAATAAAATATTTTAATGTAACACAAATTCAAAACTAGAAAATCAAGTCAAATGAAGTCTAGTTGAATAACAAAATCAAGTTAGTTTAACTATTCACAATTCTATTATATAATATAGCCTCAACAACTATAAAATGAATACACCAAGATTATTGAGGTGAGGTGAGCCTCTCTTGCAAAATGGTAAAGCACTATATTTTAATTTAAAAAAAAAAACCTATACACTAGGCATTGTGGTTTTGTGTGATGCCTTATCTCTTTATGGTTGTTGATTCCACATTTACAAAAACCTTGTGGTTTTGTGTGATGCCTTATTCTTTAATATTTGTTGATAGCACATTAAAAAAAAGAAAAAAAAAAAACTATACACAAGACCTTGTAGTTTGTGTGATGCCTTATTCCTTTATGGTTGTTAATCGCACATGTTTGTATGTACATCATAAACAACAAGGGGTTAATTAATAGTGGTGCAGAAAACATGATTCCATGGGTAATACTAATTCTTAATCATAATAAGAAACCACTAAATTGGCGTACATTCTTTTTCCATATAGTTTTTACTCTTATGATTTTCCAAATTTTGTCCATATAGTTTTTACTCTTATGATTTTCCAAATTTTGAATCATTATTCAAATAACTATGTTAAAAGGTTAAAAGTGAACTTAAAACACAAAAAAGCAGGCACCATATAGAAAATGGATATTAAATGAAAGGAATGAAACAACTAAAGACCGCTTTATATGACCTAATTGGAATTTGCATAACTATGTTAAAAGGTAAAAAGTGAACTTAAAACACAAAAAAGCTGGGACCACTGCATATAGAAAATGGATGTTAAAATGAAGGGAATGAAACTAAAGACCGCTTTATATGACCTAATTGAAATTTGCATATAGAAAATGGATGTTAAATGAAGGGAATGAAACTAAGGACCACTTTATATGACCTAATTGGAATTCCAATTATATGTTGATTATATGTGTTTTTGAGATCTATCAAATTGTGTTTGGTCCATCAAAACTTGTACATGTCAATGGCAAGCTCATAAAACATGCCTTGATACAAAACAGCAACGAACACCCAATGGAGGTGTTTTTCTATTATCACATTAGCTAATTGTACTTCCATTCAGATTTATGAATGCTTTCACAATGATGTGTGTTGACATATCAAAGTGCTCAATTAATCCATTAAAACGCCTCTAGTATTTTGTTTTCCTCATTTTAACGGGACCTATGTTCTACAGCATTTAACCATTTTCAAATCCAAAATGGAAATATGATCATAGGAAGGGGCTTTGAATTATTTATTTTCTTAGAATTACGGTTCCTAAGTGATTTTTGGTTTCTTGATTGAACTAATTATTTCCTTAAATTTATGGTTCCGAAAAATTTCGTCCTTCAGCCCAAAGCAAAGCTAGCAATTTCCGATGGAGATACTGTTTCAATTTTGGCCGGATATCCCGCAGAAAGAATAGGCGTAACGGACAATTTTAAACGGAAATCTGACGGCTATTTTTTTGAATGAAATCCAGCAGAAAGGAGAGACATGACGGACATACCTACATCGTTGGTATGAGATGTTTTAGAAATTGCTAAATCTTATTTATGCAATCAAAATCTACAATTTCGACGGATTTGAATTGAAAATGCTCATAAAAGGTGCTTCTTTATATTTTTCAATAAAACCTAAGAACCTAGCGCTATTACTAGAAAAATGGCTTCTAATACCGAATTTAATGCCTTGTTCTGGAAACAAAAGGTTGGAATTAATCATATTTTTTTTCAAACAGCGCAAAAACTTAATTTAAATTATGGTTGTAATTCATTGGCTTGTACAAAAATGTAAACATAAAAATGTAAATCCTTGAGAAGAAACATACATACTAGTTCTTTCTTTCCAATTCTACCCATTCCATACATCGACGCTTCTTTAACGCACCATTTTCCAACATCTTTGCCTCTACCAGCTGAAGCATATTAGTTTTCTGTTAAAAAAATATTGAAAAAGAAATAATCTGGTTTTGTTTTACAGATAAAAACACAAAAATATCCTTTTAAGCCATTTTACCTGGATCCCGTAAGTCCCAGTTCAAACCGCCATGGAGTGATGGAGTTACAAAGTGGATACAAGCAGTGAAAATCTTCACAGATTGAAAATGGAGAGGCGTTTGTGCACAGCAAAAGAGGTCTAGGATTAGAATTTAATGGAGTAGCTTTTGCGTGAGGCGTTTGTGCACAGTAAAAGAGGTTTAGGTTTAGGTTTTGCGTGCTTTTAAAGAATCGATCTTTTGCACGCTCCGTGTTAATGATTACTAGTTGTTCTACCAACCCCGGGTTTTTCCAGCCAACACAAGCTGGCTCACACAACCAAAAGGATCGCATCAAATTCGCTGGAATTAGACATCGGTCGCATCAAATGAGGTGGAATTAGACATCCAAAACGTATTTATGATTTCCAAGATGTATTTGACGGTCGTAAATTAATGGCCACCTCTATCACCCTGCAGCAATTGGAACGTTGTTGCACGGTTATTGATATCACATACGGATCGATCCATGCTAGTCAGTTATAGTCTCCATTTTTCGATCACCTTAAACTGTCATTTCACCCTGAAGCCATAAATTGCCGGTATTTGTCCCTTTCCATCGAATGTGATTGTGACGTATGGGTATTCACTCAATAATATTTGCCAAATCTACATGGTCCGCTTGCTTCCACGGGATCGGCCAAATCCCCAAAATCCGCTCTCGTTGGCATCCCGGATCCACTTTGCAGTTATTTGAATGTCGAAATTAAGTACCAGAGCTGCCAATGCAGCGTACCAGTCCAATGCCACCTTTATTTTTTTTGGTATCAGGTGCACTGCGAGATCGATGGGAATTTCTGGGCATTTTGATTTCTGGGCTTACATTGTCTGGAATTTAAAACCTGCATCCATCTCTCTCCACTAAGTCCCATTCTTCACAACAGTATATGAAGCAGTGTTTAAATAGTTTTAAATAGATTCATCATGAAGTCCACTGTTCGGCATTCTGTGGCCCGAATATACGTACCCCTCCAAAACATGGCGTACAGCATATGAATTTGCTTTTTCACATGGTGTACAGCATATCAATGTGTCTTTCTTTCTACGGCCATATGTGGTAATCAATATATGTGTTGGGTAATAAACATTGTATGTGCTAAATATATATATATATATATATATATTTCCAGTAGAAATATCATTTTGATTATAATTTTTTACATCTTCAACGATAAATACATTTCCTTACTAGTCCTTCTCCTCCATATATATGCCAAATATATATATGGTAGTGTTAAATTAGAACTATTTTAGGTATATGCCAAATATATATACGGTAGTGTTAAATTAGAACTATTTTAGGTTTATGATATATATTTCAGTTTGTTATATATATGCCAAATATATATATGGTAGTGTTAAATTAGAACTATTCTAGGTTTATGATATATATTTCAGTTTGTTACTTTTATGTTGAATGTATAAGGTTTTTACGATAAAATATTGTCCATAAATTTGTTGTTGATTGTGTATTGTTTGTAATATAAAAAGATATTGTTCATAAAAATATAATATTTAAACTACGTTTAAAAATTTTATCAATTTAGATCATATAAAATTATTTAACATGCCAAATGTAGAAAATAACATTGTTCACTTAAGGCCATTGAGAAAAATATTGCTATAAAGAAAGGATATTGTTCATAAGATTAAATAAATATAGAATATTTTTATAAACAAAAAATAAGAAGGTTTATGGTGGTTGTTAGTTTAATTGTTGGTTTATAGTTTGTAGCTACTTGTTGTTTATGGTGATAGTTAGTCTAATGGCAGGTTTATAGTTGTAGCTAGTTCAATGGCTTTTAGTATAAATTAACTAGAAATTTATGCGTTTGTAAGTTTTGAAAAACACATATTAAGGTTCCACATTTGGAAACCATCTATCCACATTTAGAAACCATCTATTCTTTTAGCCTCATCACAATCGCTCAAATGTCTGATTGAAAATTTGAATCCTAATGGGCATGGAGAGATGACTGAAAACTCTACCTCCCAAACTTTTCAGCTATTACCCCTAGACAATCAAGAAATAATATACGTAGAGAAGAATTAATTCATCAATAAGGAAATAAAATTAATTCATCAATAAGGAAATAATATTACTCCTAGACAATCGTAGTCTCCTAGGGTCATTAGGGACAATATTTTGATTGAATTATTGGACATTATGCATTCCATTCGCGTAATTTTACTGATGTTGTTGTTTGTGCACAAAGTGGATAGTAATTTTGTTCATGAATGAGAACTATACCTCAAACCCTAAAGAGGCTTAGACGTCTTCCTTTCTTTAAGCTATCCAAATGAAAACGCAGTGGTTGGCTTATTAGTCCCTGTCCAAGGCGTAGAGGGACTATAGTGATCGATAATTCATTGACTTCATATTAGTTTGTCCTTTGACCACAAATATTTGCATAATATCTATTGTTGTAGCACAACTAAAAAATACCATATATGTCATGATCTGATTGGATAACAAATTGGAGGTCTTATTGTCGGTTTCGCTATTCCCAATGTTTTATATGTTACCATATCCAAAGTTTTTGATCATATACGGTCTTTCTGAGTTGTTATTAATTCCCTGTTTTTTTCTTGAAATGTTTGGATATCCAAAGTTTTGAAGATAGATAGTCAGTTTTTTTTATATTTATAACTTGACTTCATATTAGTTTGTCTTTTGAATAATTTTTTTTTTTACTTACATAGGTTCTTCTGTTCGAACTATTGTTACTTATTTTTTTTTATTTTATAAAATTATATAATCAATGTTTTTTTTGTACATAAGAGACCTGCCACGATGCATTCTTTCTTAAATGTTTACAGAACAATTCTGACAGACTTAAATGTTTGCTTAACAGGCTTCATAGCCTTAAATGTTTACTTAGCAGGCCTGTTACAATACATTTTCTTCCGTTTTTTTTTATATGTAATGTTCTCTGCAGTCAATGTGGGCAATATTGTTCTTCAACGCCATTGTTGGTTCACTGATTCATGCTTGCTTCTTGTATGTTCGCTGATTTCTTATTTGCTTGTTGTTATTGTTCTTGTTTGCCTGTTGGTCTCGTTGCAGTTTGCACGCTTAGGGTTCTGCAGCCGCGATTGAAACTACCATTCTGTCTGTTGAAATAATGTAACTGCAAAGTGTATTCTTATTAATATTTGATATATTATTCATTGGATCAATCCCCATTGTGGATTGATCATGTTGGTTACTTTAAAAGGACCAAATCCCCTTTGCGGATTGGTTATATTGTAATTGTAAAAGGCAAAAGAAGAAGTTGTCCCTAGAATATATCAAAGAGGCCCCGAAACATAATAAAGGTGGTTATAACCACCCAATTGGAGAAGTCGGCCCTGCCAGTGAAGAGACACTTCACACGTGCCAGTATTGTATAAATAAGGAGGCTAGCGCCTCACTTAGACACACAACTCACTTGCTCATTTGTGAGACATGTTTCAGAATTGTAGTTAATAGAGGAAGGAGAGAGAGTGGCGCATATCTGGGAGAGGATCTTCTACATTAGTTTAAGAGATCCCTTGGCATTGTATTGGCTATCTATAATAAGGAAGTTTTGCTGGGTTTTCTTCCCCTAGAGGGTTTCCCAGGATAAATGTTGTGTCTCTTGTGATTGTGTATTTCTCAGTGATCTTGTATTATGCTATTGTTATCTAATGAAATGCAAAGAACTATAATAATGGCTTAAACATTAACACTGTCGTTCCCCATTGACGGGTGGGTTTGGGTGCCGTGTTTATTTTCACTTGATATTTGCAGTTTGCAGGTGGAAAATTTGACTTTCAACTATTACCCCTAGACAATCAAGAAATAATATACGTAGAGAAGATTAATTCATCATTAAGGAAATAATATTACTCCTAGACAATCGTAGTCTCACGGGGTCATTGAGGACAATATTTTGATTGAATTATTGGAGATTATGCATTCCATTCATGTAATTTTACTGATGATGTGGTTTGTGCAAAAAGTGGATAGTAATTTTGTTCATGAATGAGAACTATACCTCAAAACCTAAAGAGGATTAGACATCTTCCTTTCTTTAAGCTATTCAAATGAAGACGTGGTGGTTGGCTTATTAGTCCCTGCCCAAGGCGTAGAGGGACTATAATGATCGATAATTCGTTGACTTCATATTAGTTTGTCCTTTGACCACAAATATTTGCATAATATCTATTTTTGGAGCTAGGGAACTAAAAACATAGATTTTTATATAATAAAAAATACCATATATGTCATGATCTGATTGGATAACAGATTGGAGGTCTTATTGTCGGCTTCGCTATTCCCAATGTTTTATATGTTACCATATCCAAAGTTTTTGATCATATATGGTCTTTCTGATTTGTTATTAATTCCCTGTTTTTTTCTTGAAATGTTTGGATATCCAAAGTTTTGAAGATAGATAGTGAGTTTTTTTTTATTTATAACTTGACTTCATATTAGTTTGTCTTTTGAATAATTTTTTTTTTTACTTACATAGGTTCTTCTGTTCGAACTATTGTTACTAATTTTTTTTATTATTTTATAAAATTATATAATCAACATTTTTTTTGTACGTAAGAGACCTGCCACGTTGCATTCTTTCTTAAATGTTTACAGAACAGTTCTGACAAACTTAAATGTTTACCTAACAGACTTCACAACCTTAAATGTTTACTTAACAGGCCTATTACAATACATTTTCTTCTGTTTTTTTTATATGCAATGTTCTCTACAGTCAATGTGGGCAACATTGTTCTTCAGCGGCATTGTTGGTTCACTGATTCATGTTTGTTTCTTGTATGTTCATTGATTTCTTTTTTGCCTGTTGTTGTTGTTCTTGTTTGCATGTTGGTCTTGTTGCAGTTTGCATGCTTGGGGTTTTGCAACCACGATTGGAATTGCCCTTCTGTTGTTTCCCATTGACGGGCAAGTTTGGGTGTCGTGTTTATTTTTGCTTGATATTTGCAGTTTGCAGGTGGAATATTTGACTACTAGGGATTCCTGAGTCGAAATCTTCTTGGAGAACATCTTTGTAATACGATGTCCTTTTGCGATGCGTCACTGTTTCTGTGATGGAGGTAGGTTCTGTGTCGAACATAAGCCTTTGGACGGTCCCGCCAGCTTTGAATTTTACCTGACAGGTCTCTCGACCTGAACTATTTGGTTAACAAATGTGTTGCAATACATTTTCCTCCGAATTTTTTGATACAAACTTGTGTGCAGTGAATTTGGCCAATATTGTTCTTCGGCGGCATTCCTGGTCCACTGGTTGGTGCTTGCTTCATTGTTTCCCTGGATGTTGCTTATTGTTGTTTGATTCAACTTTGCAGGGCTCGGGTCCTGCGGTTGCAGTTGGGCCTTTTGGTGCTTCTTAACTAGGTTGTTATTTGTTGCTTGCTCTTGTTTGCTTAAGCTTTGTGATGTTGGGGTGCTGCATCTGCAGTTGGATTTGTTCTTACATTGTTTTGCAGTTGGCTCCCCAGAAAATACTATTAAGATAAAATAATATGCAAAATTTTGAAATCGATGTAAATTGCATCTCTTACGGCTTCAACCAATGCTTGTCGGGCTCCAACTATATTTCATAGCTGACGATGTTTTTCCCATGTTTAATGTCTTCATATGGCTTCATAGTTATTAGAGTAAGTGTTTTTGTCTGAACGATAAAGTTCTTATCTCCCTTTCTTTTTCCTCTTGTAAACTTTCCTGTTTTTACCTTTTGTTCACGTTTCTAGTTCTATACTTTGCAACGTTTCTATAATCGCGGGTTCCAGGGGTGGCCAATTGACAAAGCGTCATGTCCATCTATATCTTCATATCACGAGTCCGGCCGACTGTCGTTCATTTGCATATTTATCCAATTTCTTCTAAACTTGCTCGTTTTTCCCTTTTGTTCTTACCCTCTATTATGTGTTTCTGGTTCTATACTTTGTCACATTTCTGTGCTCACGGGTTCCCGATGTGGCGAACTGACAAATCGTCATCTCCATCTATATCTTCACATCATGAGTCTGACCGACCGTTGTTCGTTTGCATACTTAGCCAATTTTATGAACGCAGGTTCGCGGATAGGTGCTATCGAAGTATGGTAACTCGTGTTTGGGGTATACATCTTGCACCTAGAACTTTTGTGCTCTACAATTTGACCCCAGACTCCTCGAACTCTCAACCTTTCCTCTACCTACTATGAGTCTATCTATCCGACCTGCCTTTCTATACTTAGTCGAGTCTTCAAATTTTCGCGGGTTCACGCGTTCTCAGGTTCAGAAAAGTTTAAAAGCATTTTGTCGCTCCCCTCCATCCCCACCACCTTCCACCCTTCCCAATGCACATTAATTATGCTTTTAAAAGTGACAACCGACCAGATAGGTTTGAAAAGATTGGATTTAATAAGCGAAAAGCTCGAGAACATCTCCCATTAAAATGCATAAATAGACAAATATTATGGGATCTGATAAAAAAAATTCTTGCATTTTGAATTTGCAATTTTTTTTTTTTTGCTATTTTAGTTTTTTAAGGGAATCATCATAGCAATAGTGCAATATTGTACTACCACGCTGCCATCCATGAGCGTGTCATCCACAGAGGTATTGACGTCATGTCCCTCTTTAATACTGTGCATATGTTACAAGTTGTCATATTTGAGAATCTTCTCGGATATGGGAATGTTATTACGTGTTGTTAGTCACTATTCAGTGCACATATTCGAAAAGATTGGCATTAATAAGTGAAAAGATTGGCATTTTGAATTTGCAAAAAAAATATTGGCTATTTTAGTTTTTTAAAGGCATCATCATAATAACAATGCAATATTGTACTACCACACTGCCATCCACGAACGTGTCATCCACAGAGGTCTTGACGTCATGTCCCTCTTTAATATTGTGCATATGTTACAGGTTGTCATATTTAAAAATCTGGTCAGATATGGGAATGTTATTACCTGCTATTAGTCAGTATTCAACACACATATTCGAAAAGATTGGCATTAATAAGCGAAAATATCGAGGGCATCTACCATTAAGACGAATTAAACCAAAATACACGGAAGATTATACCGTCATCCTCCAACGTTGATTTTACATACTTATTCCCATTTCTCTCTATCATCAAAGAGTCCGACTTTAGGGTGCCTTCATTCTAATGTTCTTGGTCATGGACATGTAAGACAACTTAGAGATGCCATTGAGGCCCAATTGAAAGACGAGAGAATGGTTTTATGTGACGTGAGCTTTGAGCCAAAAAAAAAACTCTGTTAACCAACAGAACCTCAAACAGGAAAAAAAAAAAAAAACAGGTATCTTATGATTGGTGTTTTCCATGTATTCGATGCTTTGGTTGATTGAAAGGCCTGCCTAGAGATTTGTTTGTTGATCTTCTTTGTTTTCTAGCTGGTAGTTGGAAGGGATTTTCAGGTCACCTGCAAAATGCTCCTTCGTTAAAGTATATAGTTTCTTCCAACAACACAGATATGGCAAGTGTATCAAATTCTGCAGAGCACACAAGAATTTGCCTTCCATCAGAGGAGTCGCACTTACCGTGGCTTGCAAAATGGTCTGTAATATTCGGAAACAACGCGAAATATTACTCCACTCGCGAATGTACTCACAATGAAATTATAGATTTGGATCGTCGTGAGTAAGAGAAATTGTATGGGTGGTTAAAACGACATACTAAAATTACAGAGGTTTCTATTTCAAAATTTGTTGACCTACTTCTAGGTGTGGTAACAGAATTGACAGAAAGCCATATTCTGTGTTAAAGTTTGTTCATTGTCCTCTAGATGTAGTTACAGACTCCACATACAATCAATTGTCTATTGCTACTGCACATTTTTCATTTTACTACTCCTATGCATATGATTGCATCTAGGTCAATGGAATTGCGCCTATATACACAAATATTCCCCTCCTACTTGAAGGTGGGTATATAACCAGGGAACGACGGTCTCAAAACTTTCTAATCCCTGCATAGACATGTAACTAGAAAAAGTTAATGGGAATGAATTCTGGATTATGGACTTTGCAACACTTTTTGAGGATTGCTTTATACTACCACCTTCTGCAAGAAGTTTCGCGTGTTTAGGTAATTCTTTGGTTTCTGAAAATCACCTTTTACTACCACCTTCATGTAATCATTTTATTTCATTATTTAGAAGAGACCTTAATGTAGTGGTGTTTTTCCAGATCTCTTTCCACCTAATATCAATCTTCCTGTTGTTTCCCTTACTTTACATAAGGAAAATGCATTTCTTCTGTTGCAGTGGATGCGATATTTGAAAAACAAAATGTTCAAACCATACAATTTCTTATTTTTTAAAATATAGAACAATGTATTTTTTTAACAGACGATTGTTTGAAAAGTTTCAGGCGTTGTTTGGGATTCACGTCCTTCAAGGACGTTAATTAATCACAAAATTAATATTGTTTGTGCCAATGCAATTGAGTCCTCGTCCACTATGTCAATTGCATTAACACTACAATGTCATATAATAGATGTCTGACATGTACCTAATGTCAAGGTCATTATCACACAAGACACCCAACGTCCAAAGATTTATGGACCGAAAGCAACACTAAAGACGATGTTATTTGTAGGTCTGAAAATCCTGCAGTTTAAGTGCTTTGACAATGACAACCCTACTTGTTCACTGCATTGTCGCAATAGAACTGTTCCCATTACCACCGCCAATGTCAATCTCCGAAGCCGAAGCTATCTGGAGCCTGGGGTCACCGCCTATGTGGGTGCATGGAGGTGAAACTACCTGGAACTTGAGATCACGACTTCTAACACTTGACATTATTATTAGTAGTGATTGAAAGTTGATTGTATGTCAAGTCTGTTATTGCATCCAGAGGTCGCTCAACACTATTTGACATAGAACTGGCTATCTGTCAATTTCTGTTACAACTTTGGCATAAAACATTATGTAATTTTAAAATGTTGATGCAAATGTGCATACAGTTTCTCATGCTCGTTGGTATCCAATTTTATAGTTTCCTTCTTAGTGTATTCAGGCATGGAGTAATATTTGGCGTCACTTCCAAACAATCCAGACCTTTTTGTGGGCTACCATGTTTGCCACCCCTACGACAAAAGATATATTCTGATGCACTCTGCAACATTTGATAAACTTGTCAGACCTGTGCTGTTGGAAAAAGTTATGTACTTCAACAAAGGAACATTTTGTAGCTGGCTTGGAAGTCCCTTCCAATTTACAGTAATAAAACAAAGAAGCTCAACATACAAATCTTCAGGCAGGCTTTTTAAACAAACAAATGATTGAATACAGGGAGAATAACAGTCACAACATAATTGAATTTTATTTTTTTTTGTCTCGGCTTTTGTTGCCTAACAGGATTTGTTTCCCCCAAAGCCGATGTCACATAAAACGACTCCCTTGACTTTGAATTGGGCCTGAATCACATTTCTAAGTTGTATTGAATGTCAATGGTTAGGAACATTTCAAGGAAGGCACCTTAAACCCCAAGTTTTCGACAATAG
>JASDQU010033513.1:0-21964 GCA_032191745.1 Picea mariana | reverse complement strand
CATGCTCTCGCTCTCTCCATTCCAAGACGATCCTGCAAAAAGCAAATCATTTTTGAGTTAAAACCCCTCTTTTTGGCCATTTGCATACCTGTACATGGATTTCTTTACACATAGTCACGTGTAGGGCTTAATACATGCTCCCTGTGGTTCACACAGGAGCGTATACCTTGTCATAAACACGACCTAAACAAAGGCAACACGTGTATACCAAAAATCCTAATTTACACCCTCAAAAACTAAAAAATTGGAACCTAATTCAAAAATGTAATCCACTGAATTTCAAGAGGATGAAATGAAGAGTTACCTGATCCAGACGGTTTGTGATTTCGTTGCCTGATGCTCCCGCAATCGTCGTTTGAATATTGGAGGTATTTTGGTCCAAATTGCACTATTTTGGGTAAAAATCAAAATCATACAACAATTTTTTATTTTATTACTATTTATAAGCTATTTTTACCCACTTTATATAGTTTCATGCTATTTTTTCACCTAATGGATTAATTCAAGAGTGGTTTTGAGATGGATTTTATAGTTTTGACTCAGTTTTCTTGCAGATTTCAACGTCATGATTGGTCGTTCATCACCTCAGGCAGGTATTTTCATAACCCAGCATACAAAATAGGTATCCACTCCATCATGCATTTTTTCATTATCCTTTGACTACCTCTTTTTACACCTTAGGTATGAACCTATTTTTTGTGACACGGAACCTCCAATCTGCTATAAAAAGTGTCACTAATAAATGGTAGAGACTTACCAAACATGGGTGCACTAGTTAGATCCTCGTTCTCATTTGGTGCCCATGACTAGTTTTTCCTTAGGACACAGAGTCCATTATAATTTGATACATGACTTTATGATGAGCCTCATTTCTCATTCATGCACATGTGGCCTTATTCCCCGCAGACTCCCAAAAATGAGTCTTAGTTAAGCTCTTCTCCGACTCATTTAAAAAACCGAAAAGATTGTCGAGTGATTTGTCCCTTTCACACTCGTTAAATTGGATTTGAAAGGTCATGAGTCTTAGTTAAGCTCTTTTCCGACTTGTTATCAAAAATAGAAAATATTTCTGAGTGAATTTGTCTTTTTCACACTCGTAAATTGGATTTGGAAAGACATCTGTTTGGCACAAGTTTACCCCTTTTTCACACCAAGTAGACTAAAAGACATAAAAAAGGATATTTTTTGGCATTAAGTTGTGATTTCATCTCATGCCCTCGCTTGCAGTATTGAGCCTTTAGGTGGTTCTCGCTTTGCATTATAAACCGTTGCCTAAGCAGTCTATATATCCTCAACCAAGCAGAGCCTTGTTTATATCCTTTGCAATTTGACACCCTATACCCTGGAGGAAACATCACCATGAGTGTCCATCTCCTACATGCATTTCTTTGCATTGAGAATAGGTACATTCCACTGTTGGAACTAGTTTTTCTTACTTGTGACATTTGTTTCCTCCTCTGTATAATTACATTCATTTGTTATGAAAAAAAGAAAAGACGGGCAGGAAGGGAGTACTATATTATAATTGGCAGTAGTCATGTCACCTTTGAACAGAGCACAAAATCATTGAGTCCTTGTTTCATCATAATCTTGGTTTTAGCATGGCCTTAGTAAGTTGATATTGTTACAGAGTTTCCTCTACCGACTGTTTACTCTTCCAGTCCCTATAGATAACGTTATTGATGCCTCCTGCATCTAATAGCCACATCATTGAGTCTATGATGTCAGACCCACCATATGTCTCATGCTCTTGTTCAAAGGAAGCATATCAATCTGTGTTAGCCACTCAGAAATCTTCACTTTTCATGTCAGCCATACCCTTAGTGTATCTCAGAATCACATGATACTATGGTATTATCATGCACTCGAGCCCTACTTTCTTCATTGGTAGGTCACATTGAACCCAAAAATCAACATTTCATCATTGGTCATTGACTGGGTGGTTTCCCTTATGTTTGACAGAAAGACATCTATTCACACTTTGAGATTCTCGCCTTTGTCAGCAATTTTCATTATTGGTTTCTATTCATGTGGTCTTTTTCGTATACCACTTTCATTTGGTACACACAAAATATGCACAGGCTCATTGGTTCATGAACACGTTCTTCATCCAAACTCCACCAAATCATGAAGCTCCTGCTTTGTTCCTTGTGTTGATTGATGAGAGATTCCTTAATGCTCTCCTTTCAGTGGGTCTCTTTCCATCGAATTAAGCTCATTTATTTTGGATATGGGACCTAGAGTTTTATGAGTACCTTGAGGCTTAGAGTCATTAGTGGTAGGCTCTCTCACCATTGACAGATGAGAATACATCAATGTCTCTTGATCAATGCATTTCGCAAGTGTTCGACATCGACTCCTTTAGTCACACTTGTAGGAATGTACTCAGTGCCTTGATACCTACTTTCATTATTTGTAGGTTGCCTCACATTTCTTAAATATACACCTCAATGACAGGTGATCAAACAATGTCTCAATGTGTTCTACCTCAACTCCTTTATTCACATGATGTAGACTTGCACCCTTGGAGGATAGTGTAGAAGACTTGAAGACATCACTATGCGGCCACAGCTTTCCTGAGTTGTTGCTTCCCTTTCATTGGACCATCACCTATTTGACTTCATTGATCATGGGAGATCAGATTGTACTCCATGGTGTACAGATATCTTCAAATTGATTTTGAGACTGGTTTCTGTGGGTCTTATTCATGACTATGACAACTTTTGGCATATAACCGTATTTGTATTTTCCTATTCATGGCCACGAACACTTATTTGGTATATTTTCCACAAGGATCTACATTTAATTCTTGGAATCCATGTATGCAAAGTCAGTACAGAATGTAATGATAAATCGATTTCGTCCAACTTGTTCTCTACCACTCCACTCCTGGGTTATTTATAATGTATTTCGGCCATCGCAGATACTCCTCTGATCTCACACATTAGGGGGCATCTGTTATACAAATATTTTCCTCACCATTTCTATCTTGCACAAAGGGCCTTTGTCCACTTCCCTATGCAGACTTGTCATCCCTTTTTGATGAATCCAGAGCCAAAAATACACATTTTCCACATATATGTGCCCTATCTACTATACAACATCTGTATCTGCAGGTTGCTCCAATACAACCCGCGTACATCGAGATTTGTGCCAGAAAATACAAAAATGGAGTCAGGTTTCCATGTCACGATAAGAGATCTCTGATCCTTGGCCTTCCAATCCTTGGCCTTCCACATACTAGAAACGTTCCGACTCGACCCTTTAGTTTCATTTTGAAGATTATAAAAGAACAATACCGAGCTATGGAAAAGAGGAGAAAGAATTCAACTTTGAGAGAAAAGTTACTCTGGAGAAATTACTTCATATTGAGTCTGCATCCCTTTGTACCTCAAGTCTGAACATAGTGTTCATCCCCCAAGATCTTTCTCTATTGTTGAGAGAACATCATTGTCTCTCTCCCATGAGATTTATTTTGGTGGAGGATTGAAGTGGTGGAGACCCAGTTGGAAGGAACTTGGTTTCTTGGTTTCAAACCATGCCGACATGGAAGTTTGTAATGTTGTCACTTCTGCTGATCAATTATTAATAGACATACTCCTTTCCCATCCTATTGGTATCATGAAAATATACGATTATTATCCATGGGAATGTTTGTAATGTTTATTAATGCATTATTTTATCTAATGTTCTAACCCCCTTTATATTATCACTGTGTACTTGTTTTTCTTGTTTGTTGAGAACTTGTTGCAGGTATAAAGCTTTGGGTCGAAGTTCTCAATGGTGGAACATTATTGAGTGTTGGATTGAGGTAGGAATCTTTCTTATATTGCACATTAGTTTATATAGCATACAATAGAATTGAGTTGATTTCTGCAGTCATACATGTCTATTGTAGTTTAGCCTTGGCCATAGAGATTTTTTCCCTCGAAACAAAAACACCTCAGTTTCTTTATCATCAAAACAATTCATGTTGTCTTCCAAATATCAATAATAATTCTCATTTACATAATTATTTTGAAAAGGAGGCTTGATTTGTTGATCACCCTAATTTCCTTGGTTTCCCTGATTCACCTGATTTGTCTGATTCCCTTGGTTTCTGTGATATGCTTGATTTTCCTGATTCCCATGATTTCTTTGCTCTCTTTGTTTGGTTTATGGGATCACCGGTCTCCTCGGATTTTTGGGTGGACCGTCAGCCTGTTCTCTGGGGTTAGTCCTATTATTGAGGGCCAATATTTCCATCATTCTCTCCATGGTTCTCATCATTGTTTCAAACCTTTCTTGTGAGGTTTGTGAGGTCGAAGGTTGGGCCTTATCTTGATTTTTTCTCATGTCCCTACAAGAGTTAGATTTCAAAAGATTCAACATATTTGATTTGGGCAACATTAGGGAGGGTTTCACCTTAGGAGGGATCAAATTATAGACCTTTATAAATTTGGCTGAAAATTCCTGCACTGTTTCGTTAGGTGATCTTTTCAAGTTGTTATATTGGGTCAAAAAATGAAGGGGATTTTTCTTGTCACCCCATTTTGCAATGAAACTGGTTTCAATGGCTTCAAAATCCAGAATACTAGCTATTGGAAGGGCTCTGAACCACTTCCTTGGTTCTCTTGCTAGACTTTGTGTAAACAATCTCATTTTTACATATTCAAATTCTACTTCTTCTAATTCCATGAAATCATTAAACCAATCTAGGTGTTTTTGGGCTTAAATGATACCTTCAACATCATAAAGTTTGATCCTTAGGTTATACTCTCAAGGTATATCATGTAGTTGGAAAGGCAGTACAAGAGGAGCAAATCTAGTTGGCATGGTTGTTGTGAGGGGTCGGAGTGGTTGTTGGTTCTGAGTGGGGATCACTATCGGCCTGGAAAACGTATCTAAAACCAGATCTTGGAATCTTTTTTCATCAAAGATGGTCTCGCTTAAAAAAGATTCAGATTTAGTATTGTTGGTCCATGCGGGTTGTTTTTGGTCAGCCAGTGTGTATACGCATGCAGTAATGGAGTAGGGCACGTGGGCCTTTATAAAAGAGGATTTTCAAAGAGTTGTTCAGCAATGCTTTGGAAAAGAAGGGATATGAGATGGCCTGATGCCAGGTAAGAATGTATGGTGCAATTTAGAGCTATAACAAATAGTGCTTGCTCAAATTTCACATCAAACTCAATGTCTTCAATGCTTGTCACTCTGTCCTTAGGTAAGGATAGGCACCGGTCTAGGTGAAACATTGGGGTTATTGGCTTTTATTTTATTTTATGTACAAGATTTTTAGGATTAGACACAGGGATTACAGCTTCTGGGTCTGGGTCACTTTTGGTGTGAGTTCTCTTGGGAGCTAGGTTTTCTAGCTCACACTACTTGGTGAAACTGGTCTTTCAGTAATGGAGTTGCCAGGGAAAAAATAATCTCATCCAATAGGGTATTTGATCCACTTTCATCCTTAAGTATCAAAACTAAAGCTTCAAGTCATTTTTTCCCATGGAAGATTTATCAATTTCATCCCCGACAACGGTGCCAGAATGTTATCACTCTGTAAATTTTGTTCGACTGATAGAAAAACAATAGAGGTAATTGTTTCAACCTACTTTAGAGTTGGTCACTAGCCTGCTAAACTTAGAGAGGGCTCTCTCATGTCACTTGATGTATCTTTGGAAATCAGTGGCTAGATTTAGTTTGTTTTGGGGGGTTTTATAAATTTGTTGGCTAGGAAGGGGAGGGACACTTAGGGATATGGTGTCAAAATTATGAAATTGAATGAAAATAGTGACTGGCCAATAGAAATCTCCAGAGGATAAAGGCTAAATGAGGCAATGAATGTGAGTTGTAAATTGATTTTAAGCAGAGTGTAGGAAGAAGGAGAAAACAAATAACTGCATCAGAGAATTACTGAAATGAATTATGAATTAGTTAAGAAGAAATACATAGTTTAAATTTCTTAAGCCGAGAGCGTCAAAAGCGAATTTTTCACCTTTAACTCTCCAATTTAAACAGATGAAAATGTAAATGGAATAAAAGAACACCGAAAAAACATACAATGAAAGGAGACAAAACTCATATCGCGACCATTAGAATCTTTTCATAGAGACTTCAAAATATTTGGCATGTGTATTCAGTTCAACTCCATAAAATTACAATTGAGTTCAGAAACAACAAAAAGGTGCCCTTACACTTCTGCCAACATTAATTCATTCAGAATTTCTATTACTTATACAATTCGATTGCAATGGTTGAAACTAAAATGTTTCATCTTGTAAAATTGACTATAATAATTTCAATTGACAATCTCGACATGTGAACTAATTTACAATGATTAAACAAAAATGTTTCATAAACTAATGGCTAATTTCTCCAACTGCTTTCTTTTTTCCCTCGCCATCTGTCTTTCTCTGATATCCTGTCGAACTCACCAACCTCGTGACACCTGGAAGTTATTTACTGGTCCCTGGAAAACTGTATTTTGTCTTTCCTAGCCACACGATTTCCTTCCATAGTGAGTCATAAGGAATCGCATAATCCATCATTTATTTTATCACGATCTCCAAGTCTATGCATGTACCATAAGTCATAGTCGACAACCGAATATTTACTATCTTAAACTGATTTAAAATCTCAAATTCTATGGCCAAATATTCCACCAAACTTGGTCCCTTCAGGTTCTCCTCCAGGCCTTCGAATTTGGAATGATCCATTCTGCACTGTTTTAGGAGAGAATTGTATTCCTCTTGATCATATAATTTCCCTTTGCCATCCAAAAATGGTGGGAGGCCTTTTATAAACAATTGTTCAAACAAGTCCTTGAATTCTTGTATATTGTGTTCCATTTGTACATCTTTGGTTTGAAATGACTTGAGTAAGTTGTGTTTAGCAATGATCCTCCTAGCCCAAATGATCAGTGTAGTTCTATCCTCGACCCCAATGGTCTGAAGTTCAGCAGTGGGAATGACATTTAGCAAATTTATAGCGTTCTAGGCCCATTCTGAGGGATTTTTTGTAAGTGTCTCATTTACAATAGTACACCTTCTTTGGGTATTGATAGGCATGCCATCTTTGTCATTTATTAAATTCAATTACACCCTGAACTTACCAGCTTCAGTGGCGATAGCATCCCAGATTACATGTTTATCTCCTTGCAAAAGTAATTTACCCTTCAACCTCGTCTTCAACTTGTTTACCCTCTTGCAAATCTTGATTTTCCTATTGGACATGGGCCAACTTTTCATCCTTCATTTTCATCTCTTTCTACACCTTTTCTATGATCCCTTTAAGGCTCTTGATTTCTCCTATCTTCAATATCACTTGGGACATACCTTCAATGATATCTTCAGTGTTTGAATTAGTTCATGTTGTGCCAGGTGCAGTTGTAGTCCTGTTTAATACTTCTATTTGTCCTTGTGACAAACTCTCTTTTTCCTTTTCCAACTGCAACACTTTGGCTTTGTAATTTAGTGCTTCCTACCTGAATGTCTCTTTTTCTTTCTCTAGGGAAGCCAGCTCTATTGTCTATGGATATTCTGTGGCAGACATCTTCAGTTTCTTTTTCATGATTTGAATCAATGTTTCTTTCTCATCTAAGGAATATTTTACTCCTTAAGGGCCTTCAGATTCCAATATTTTGACCTGGGTTTGCCAGGCTCTACTAGATGCCTTTTCCTACTTCAATTGTCCATCCAATTTAAGTGCATGGGTTTTCATTCTTGAAACCCTCAAACTCAGACTCAAGTAGTCTGAATATAGCATGTCACTGGTGTTTTTGTGTAATTTTACCTTATCTGGGGCACTGATATTTTTGTAATGCAGATTGATTTCAGACACATTATCCTCATATGCCACTGGTATGTTAAGTATCTTCCTTTCTACATCCCTGACTGAGAACAATGAGGACTTATGCTGGGATATCCTCTTTACTTCAGGTAACAAATCTCTTATTTCACTCATGGCTAGATTTCCTTTCACAGCATATAGGTTTGCTAAATCTTCTTTCGATTGGTAGACCTCTCCATGTGCTTTATTAAATACATGTTTCTTATTGTTGAAATCTCTTGAGATGCTTCCACCCTGTGGCATGTTCTCTATATTAGCTTCTTAATTTTTGTTTCTACTCTCCACCATCTCTTGGATCATTTTCTCTTTAGGTTCTTCCTCCACCAGGTTTACTATCTGTGGGGACTGTGCAATTTTCATTTTCTTGAGAACATTTTGTTGACCACTGGTGCCAAGGGCCTTTGAACTGCTCCTTTTGTTATAAACACTCATCTTGGGATCTTTAATAATCAACCTTGGAGAATTTTTTTGTGTCTAGATCTGCTATGGGGATGACTCTATTTGTTGTGTTTGATCAGGATGCAAAATAACTTCCATTTCTATGTAGGTTTCCGGATTTCCCAGTTTATCAAATTCTTCAACATGCTCATGCTCATAGGGGCCTTGTTTACTCATCAGTCTTATTTTGGATATGACCTGGTGCAGCACATATTTCCTCCCTTGTAACTGTGCAAATCCAAATTCATTTAGCTTGGCCTGGATCTAAGGCCAACAAGATCTAGTCTTTACCACAAAGGGTCCTTTTATGACCGGAAACTTTAAGTTAGATGCTTTGTGCATTTTCAAAAAATGTTTTGTTTTTGAGATGATTCTTTGCCTAATGAACTCTAGGGAAAAGACTCTGGGAGTCAAGAAAATAGGTAAAAGGTAAGGTCCCTCTTGGTAACCATATACCCAAATTATAGTAGAGTGCATCAACAACACCCAATCTCTTACCCTATTCTCTGGATTGGGCTGCAAAGAAGTTTTCATTTCTTCCAAAACCCTTGGCAGGCTAGTGCTGAAGATTAATCTATAAACTTTGGACATGATCTAATTTATAAAAATAAGCATTGTGATCCTTTTGCATTCAGTCGAGATGAATGTGAATTTAGGTAATTCTTTCTTATTTGTTTCCAAGAAAATTCTCAGCAAGTGCGTGTAATACCTGAAGTGTCTCAGTGATTGGAATTTTACTAGTTGTTTGTGCACATTATTAGCGATGAACTCTTCAAAACTGATACTGAATGACTGACTGGATTCCAACTAAAAAAAGGTCAACAGAAAACCCAACATGACCTATACTACAAACTTGTCATTATCCAAACCTAAAATCTGACATATTATGGAACAGGCCCACTATACCTCAATGACCATGATGCTCATATTCATAGGAAACAATAGACTTTCAGAATGATGTTCGGGTTTAAAAATGGTATGCAAAAATAGGGTTTTGACCTTGGGGNGGGGGGACATTCTCTGTAAATTCTAATTAATTCATCTTCTTTGAAGGGCTTTGATGCTGTTGAGGAAGACTCTGGTGTACCAAGTGCATGTCGAATTGACAGTTTATCTACTCTGCACATGACCTCTAACCCTAACTTATTCAAAATTACACTTTCTTCCTATGAGTATTGTTCTGCACACTAGATTATGAATTCTAGGAAAGGGAATATGACTTCGAAGGCATAAGGGACTACGGAGGCTTGGGCCTCTTTGAGGAAGGCTATTTGTTTCCCGACATTATCTAACAAATTTTCTTTGGATACAAAAATGGATGAGATAGTTATTTCAGTGTCAAATATATCAGAGTCCCTGTCAATTAAAGCTTCTTATTTAAAGGCAGGATCTTGCTTTGTTATGGATAAAATGACGGGATTCATGGCCATGATGAAAAATACCTATGAATGAGTGGAGAATGCATGATTCTGGTTCACTATTGAGCTTCACTTCGAATGGAGCATTTGTGCCAATTTTCAAACATTCAAATGATTTGAAATACCATAAAATTATGGTCAGGGTCCTCGATATCGGGTGTGAGGCAAGACAGTTTTGGGTAGACCGCTTTTCACCCCGACGTTCTCCTGGTGGCACCACGTTTCTGCGAGCTAAAACCACAGTATTTCTCCCAGCCTTCTCTCGAGCGATTAACCTTTGTGTTATTTCTTCGCTTGATATGTCTCCTGACCATCGATCTGGGTTGTTTGAGATCTGTGGCCCGTAGAGTCCCATCAACTTCTGTGCCACTACTATATTTATCCCTTCTACACTAGGTGTGACCCTATCCTCCAAATATATCGCACCTCTATGCTTATCTATCCTCTCACTAAATATAAGGCTTCGATTCCATCTAAGAATTGTTATGGTGATAGCACATACCTTTCTCTTCCTATCAATGTACCTATACCTATACTTATACATGTATTCGTACCTATACTTGTATCCATACCTATACCTCTATCTGTACCTATACTTGTATCTTTACCTTGTTAGCTTGGGAGATGGACTGAAGAAGAAGGTTTTCAGTCCAGTGGGATACTGAAGAGGTAGGTTGTCAGGCCTGTGACCAATTCTCTCTAGGTGAGAGAATTACTGGGAATTGATTTCCTGAAGGTTCCAAACTAAAGCTATATGGATCTAAGACTTCCTGTTCAGCCAGTTGTTGAAGCTTGGAAAGGAAGTGGGTGTTACACATTATTTTCTTCATCCATATGACCGTTAATGATGTAAACCTATATGTTGCCTTCAGAGGGGTCAGTGGCCTGAGTTCCTGAAGAGAGAAGGGAGAAGAACTTTTCCTGAGAAAAGAAGTTGCATTTTCCTATGTAAAAACCTTATAAAAAAGGAAGTTCGCAGGTTGCCTATGTATTAGGGTGCGAGAATGCCTAATTCTCGCAGGCTACATCATAGCTAGGGTGCGAACAGTTTGCAGGTTGCACTATAAGCAGGGTGCGAGAATGCTTACACGTGGGAAAAATGAGCATTTTCTCAAATCTTCTAGAAGGAGAAACTTCCATGGTGAGGTGGCATCCGAATGGTTTGGATCTTACTCGCTTTCATGATTTAGTGGGATCATCCTAACCTCCTCACCTTATCCTCTTCAACTTATAAAAGGAGAGGAGCTCTCATGGAGAAGGGGTTCTTGAGATTTGGTTGGCTTAGAGTGGCTTTGAGATTTGCCTTTGTCAAGATAGATAGTGGATATTATCAAATATATGCTCTCAGAATTCTTGGAGTGGAAGTGTTTGGGGAACAAAGGACAGTTGGAAGGGACCTTACGACATCAAGGCCATGGTTGTAATCTTTCTTTCACATTTAATATGATACAGTAATATGATTCTTTCCTATAAAGCTTGTTGTGTTTTATTGTATGATTCCTTGATCACATACATATGTTTATATTGAGTTTATGCTATTACTATCACTTTGGTTGGTTGCGTTCTTTTGAAGTTTCATCATTGTATGAGCATTGGAACAGAGATAGGATTGTGATGGCGAGAGGAAGCGACATTTAAATGGTATGTCACTCATCCCTCTTTAGTTGGTAAATTCAATATTTAAAACTTAAGGAAAGCGTCATGTTCTGGTGTGTTTTGTTCTAGATCTAGGTGGATCTAGGGAGATCTGTTAGTGTCCACACCTATTGATTAGTCCAATAATAGTCGGGAAGTCGAAGGACTATTGAGTAGAGAAGGGGTACAATTTTTGGTGTGGAACAGGAATGTGGGGAATGAGGGACTGTAGGTTGTTAGTTTGAGTTGGCACCTATGACAATGTCTTTCCTATTTTCTGAGATACAATAACATGGTTAGGAATCCATTTACTTGCGTGGAGCTTAGTCCTAGCTCGAGGGTGACCCACTACTGAGAGTGATGACTAGTGTAGTCTAAGGATGGGAGATTTTTGGAAGGTTGCGAGCAGTTGGTGATATTTTTACCAAGATAAGTGTCAATTGTGTGTTAAATTACAAGTTGCATTATTATTTGTGTTTATTTTTATGGGTTTTTCCTGTGTGTGGTTTATACCTGTCTTTATATTTATGGCTATTGCATATATATGTTTCATGTATATGTTTACTGTTATTTTCATATGAATCTGTGCATTTACAAAATGTATTTGTCTGTTTTAAGTTTTATATATAAAGTTCCACAAAAGTTTATGTGTGTATATGTTTTTATTCTATACAGTTCAAAAATTTTATGTGGCATATCCCAGTTAGATGTTGGGGATGTTACAATATGGTATCAGAGCTCCAGTTTTCAACACTAAGCTTGGATAGGCCGAGCAAGTTGAATTTAAGTGAAATTTCATAGAGAATTTATCTCTAAGTTTCCAAATTTCAAGTCACGGAGCGTCCATGGTAAAAAGTAAAAGCAATTGCATGGAATTTAGCAAAAGCCTGAAATTCTATTATTAAATTCATGGCAAAATTGAGAAATTTGGCCAAGTGGTGAGATATTCTTAATTTAATATTTGTCCTAGCAAATTTAGACCTGGAATTGGTAGAATTTGAATTTAGAGGGAATCCATGACAGATGGAGTGAGATTAGTTGATTAAAATTCTCAATTTGTGAATTGAGTTTGGGAAAAAACTATTCCAGGATTTTCAACCAACAACGATTTGTTGTTGCAAAGGTTGAATTGGTGTTATCAAGGTGAAATTGAAAAAATTTCATAGTTGCAGAATGTCTATGGTAAAAATGGGAAAAGATTAGGAAAAAGCCCCAATTTCTGCAGCGAAATTCACGAGGAATTGATGCGCATAAAAATGAATGTGTGTAGGTGTGTGCACTAAAAATGCATGATGCATGGTGAAAATCTTGTGAAGTGTGGAAAATAAGGGTGAGTACCTACATGCTCTAAAAAATTGGTGTTGCACGGTGCAGAGTGGAAATGCACAAAAAATATTGGCATGCAAGTGTGTGCACTTAAATTTGGCGTTGTGCGGTGCAGAGTGGTAATGTGTGGAAAACATTGGCGCGCGGGTGTGTGTACTTAAATTTGGCAACGTGTGGTATAGAGTGGTAATGCATGGAAAATATTTGCATGCAAGTGTGCGCACTTAAATTTGACGTTGCACAGTGCAGAGTGGTAATGCGCAGAAAATATTAGCGTGCGGGTGTGTGCACTAAACTTAGCATTGTGCGGTGTGGATTGAGTGGTGCATGCGTAATACTGATGCACACAATGTGTGAACGTATAATAATGGAGTGTGTGGTGTGCACAATATTTACAGAGAACAGATGAATTTTGTTGGTGCGTGTGCAATGTGGGTATATGCTGTCACACGACAATTTAATTAATGGTGCGTGCAGACTACTGGTGTGTGGTGGGGGCATACTAAAATTTGGAATGGTGCATCACATAGAGTAAAATGCATGTGAAATATTACCGCACAACAAAAAAAAATGCCTGCAACAGGTATTAGTGCATGAAAAATAGTGTGCGTGGTGGATATTGGTGCACGACACAAAAGTAACACACACCAGTTATTGACGCAACAGAGAAGTGATCCACATTGGTTATATGCGCACAAAGCATGAATTTCCTTATGGTGTTGTTGTGGATGTTAAAAATGGGTGAACATTTTCAAATTTTTTTGCGCGAAGTTGTTTGGATAGACTAAAACAGCAGAAAACCAGTGAATTTATGTGACATTTTATACTGTTTGAAGGTCATCTTTTTGCAGTGAGTTTTTGAGGCCCTAATCAACATTTTTATCTAATTAAAAACCCCGAGAACAGAGTGTACCAAGGCACGCTGTGTCTCTGCATCTCAAATGAAATAGCCCAGAGACATATTTCTAATGGTGTAAATCGTTCATCAAACGGAGCTTTTATGAGGAAGTTACAAGACAAATAGTGGAGGGTAAATTTTAAGACCCAACTAACTTTGAAGGGCCATAAAATTCTACTCTTGAATCATATTGAGGCACAAGAGAAGTCTATAGAAAGATATTGAACCATAGAAAATAGTCCTAGATCTGAATTAAAATTACGAGCATGTTAAAAATGTTTAATAGGGAAAATAAGGTACATGTAGCATTCCAAACCAAAAACATTAAATGGCCTAGAACTTCAACAGTTGTAACTAGCATCCCAAAACAAAAAAAAAGGTGAAACTTGGAAAAACTATCCAAAATATGTATATGAAGAAACCCATTTGAGATTCTACTAAAAATCCAATAAAGTAGGTGAAAAAATGCATAATTACAACGCAAAATTGCACCAAGTTGAAGAGCGAATAGAAAAATTAATGGACAGTTTTCAAATAACCATAACTTTTTGGTCAAGACTCAGAATTGAGCATGGAAGAAGGCATTGGAAAGTTATTGGACAATAGAATATAATTATTCACCCAGAAAATTGATCTAGGCATTCAATTTTTAGGAAATCAGAAGAAATAATTCTGATGCATTATTGAACCAGAATGGTTCATATTTTCATGAAATTGTTGAAATAGTTAGCTTGACAAGGTTTTGTCGGATGCACATTTTGCAGAGTTAACAAAAACTAGATCAAATGAGGATTAGAACAAAGTGAATAGAATGGAATATGCACAGGGGGAGTACATCCAGGAAGATGAGATTAGAGGGATGGATGCCCATATGAGCATTGAAGGAACAAAATCCAATGGACATGGAGAAGGAAGGGATGTGTTGGCCCTTGACCAAGTTTTGGGAGTTTCTTGGTCACGTTGACCTATTTTGGGACTTCGACAGCCTATCGAAGGAGGAGCGCAAGATGAAGCGGAGATCAAGGGATCTCGGGCCCCTTTTGGGCCTCTTTTTTGTCTTTTGGAAATATGTAACAGGAAAGGGATGTCGGCCCATGGGTTTACCCATGTTTAGGCCTATTTTGTAATGTATAAATAGATACCCAGGCGATGTAGGAAAGAGTCAATGAGATAAGTTCCAAGTGCAAGTAATAGTTATATATGCTCTATGCATGCTATGTGAGACTTTCAAGGCTAATTGCAAGTGACTGCAAGATATTGAGTAGAATCTTTTGTCCTATAACCTAACTCAGGGAAGGAGAATCTGACAAGGTGCGCACATATCCCCTATCCTATATGGAGTGGGGTTTGTGTGGCTCTATGCACGTAGATGAATGATTGAAGATAATAAATAATAAGAGTTTGTGGACGTAGCCCCAGGAGAGGGGTGAACCACATAAACATTGTGTTATCTTTCTTGGTGCTTGTCTGAATGAGGTTATATCTTCTTTGCTTAGTGCTTTGAGATGATTAGATAGACCTTCTTATTCTTAGTGCTAATGATGTATAGAATGTTAGATCAAATGTAAATGAATATGCTCAATTCTTTATTGTTCACATATAACTTATTTACTTATGTTAAGTGCTTGTATACGGTAGATTAGTGTGGATACCATGAGGCTCTATTTTATCTGTGAAGTAGATAATAATTTCATGTTAAGGAACTGAAGGTGCTAAATGCTTTATTAAGTAATACAATCACATATCTATGTCCCAGCTAAGGTTGCATACACTTGAGTCCTACAACAACCCTTGACTCTACCTCAGGCGAGACTTCATCTTCTTCGCAGGTGTTGCTGAAAGGGCTAGTAGTTAGGATTTTATTGATGCATTGTTGTAGCATTGAACCCTGAGTCTGCCCATGTGCCAACAAATGGTTTAGTTGTCCGGACTTGAAACTGTGATTGTTGGGATCTAAGAAAGAGGAAGCTTTTTGCAAAGATTCATCCTAAAATTGTGAAAGCTTTGTGCGTAGATCTATGCCCTAGTGCACAATATTCTACTTGATCTAAAAAGATACGTACTAAAGAGAGAAGTAAAAATCTAAATGAAAGAATCTTGATCTGAAGAAAGGAGGTTGGATCTAAAGAAAGGAAACAAGATCTAAAATCTTTGTGCTCCAAGAAGGGTAAAACAGGAATTTTTTTATTTAAAGAGGTAATATTTGCAAGCTTTATGCTCTGTTAAAGGTACGAATAGTTAAAAAGTCTTAGATCTAAAATCTTTGTGCTTTGTAAAATAAGATAAGTAGAAATTTTTGTTTCTAGAGTATGAATCTAGGTGTGGTTGATAGATTATGTCCTAGCTTAAAAACTAGGGCATTGATAGATGAAAAAAGGTTTGATATGAATAGATCTGATAAGAATAATGAAGGATGTGTTATAACTATGCATAGAAAATATGTTTGGACTAACAAATGAATGTGGGATCCTAGAAATAATTTGTTGTAGGTTAGCTATCATGATCCTAGTGTGTAGTGCAAAAGGGGTTGGGGATCATTGAAAAGAAAGAGAGGATTAACCCTCTGTTATAGTTTCAAAAGGCGAGGACATCTTGCTAAGGAATGCTCTGGAAGAAGACCTAGTTGTCTTTGTTATAAAGATCTAGGCCATGAAATATTGGATTTCCCTAGAGCGATCAATAAGCTTGAAGAAATGAACTTGAATCAAGAGAAACCTAAGGCAGATCTAGAAAAGGTAGAACCCCAGAAAGAATCTGAGAAAGTATTGATACAGACGAAAGAAACCCTGAATGACCAGCGACATGTCAACTTATCACATATATTCAAAGAGAAGGAATGCATCGAAGCAAGAATATGGGACTTTGACATTGACTATGTTATGGATGAGGAAACATGGATGAATTTTATGCTAGAGAGAACCTGGGAAGCTATAGGAAGGCCCGCTATGATCCCTTCCCTAGGAGGAATCAGGTTATTCAAAGGAAATCTAGTAAACCTATGTGGAAGGCTCGCTCGGATACCTATGATTGTCAATGGAACTTTGACAGAAGAAGACTTTGAGATTATTAAATTTGTTGAAGACAACGCCCCATTTACTTTAAAATACTTTATGACCAGAAGGATCATGCACTTGATTGAGGAATAGAAGAGAAGATCTCAGATATTTAATACTAGTAAATCAGATGTTGAAGCTAAGAGAGCACTAGAGGATCCTCAGAAGATTGAATTACCTATCTCAGAAACAGAAGAAGTATTACCCAAGAACCCTAGGAAATAATTTCAACAATGCAGAGTAACTAAGACCAAAGAAGAGAGTTTGCGTCTGCAGAGATCAGATCAACAGGAACTCCCTCTGTTATGCCTATGTCAACTACAACCATGCTCACGAGGTAATGGAATTGGCATTTGATGAGTTCGGGAGGCCATTTATCAGAATAAGGGAGCAGGAGCAGAAAACCCGAATAAGAGGCTCAGATGCTCAGAAGGCCAAATTTTTGGCCACCAGGGCCATTGCATGAATCCTCTGCACCTCCCTCGGCCCTAAGGGAATAGACTAGATGCTCTAGAGCCCTGACGGTGATTTCACCATCAGGTTACAAGGTTGGTTGAGCAAGATTCTAGTCACCCCAGATCCCAAGAGATCGCTGAGTGACTGTGTGAGGGTTATGCAAATGGAACAGAACCCTAACGGGGAGAAGGAGGCGACGGTCCTTTGCAGGGCCAAGGTGGAACAACAAGTACTAAAGCCTAGCCGCCGCTGCCAATGCCTTAACCTAGAGATTGGAAGCCATTCAAATAGCAGAGACCTCAGGCATCTTCGGCTCTTGGGGGACTCTTCACCTTCACTTTGGTGCAGAAATCTAGTTAAGAGTAATGAAAGAGTGAGGTTTCATTATGAACATAGCGGCAAGACTAGCTCCAAGATCATGGCAAGCTTCCCCCTTTTTATAAAGACCATTGTTGGATCTTCTCTCTGCTTGCAAATTCAAGACTTAGACTCTGTCTTTGAGCTCAAAACCCAAATCCACCAAGCCACAAGGACTCTGCCTAGATTCCAACGACTAATCTTCGAAGGTCAGTATCTTGGAGATGGATCTCTGCTACGGGATTATGGAAATCTAAAAAATGCAACCATTTCTCTCACTTATCGGTTGTGTGGAGGAGAGCCTTCAATGACTCATCCAAGATCTTACAAGCAGGTCATGAAATCAGGGACTTTCGCTCCTTCGGAGCTCAAGGCTGAAGCTTCAAAAGTAAAGGAGCCCTTTGGAGGTGCCTTCATTGTGGAGCAGTGCATAGAACCTCCAATAGCAGAAGTCGAAGACATCAAATTCTATGGCTATGCCTTTCTCTACCAGGCCAAAGCCCTCATTTTCCACTTCAATAGACTTTGGCCCTCAGCCCCTGCGCTAAAGGAATGGGTTAACAAGACCTGGTCAGAGGGTCATGAGTTATTCTTCTAATCCAAGGGGTTCTTCATTATCAACTTCTCCACAGAAGCTAAATGTCAATGCATACTAGAGCAAGGAGCAAGGTCCTTGGTTCTAGGGCAGATCTGGTCTCTCCATGCAGCGATGGTTCCCGGATTTCAATCCACTGACCATGAAAACCATGACTACACCGGTTTGGGTAAGACTACCCAATCTACCCCTGCATTTCTATTCTTCATCTTTTTTACCCACCCTGAGCAATGCATTGGGTAGATTTATCAAGATAGACACAGACAGAATAACGAAAGGATTCATCACTTTCGCCTGCATCTGCATTGAAATTGACCTCAGTCAAGGGCTTCCAGATAGGATTCTTATAGATTGGGGTGATGGAGATCCTTTCATACAGATGGTTGATTATGAGAACACCACCTTTATATGTCGCTATTGTCAGCAAACAGGGCACCTCCAGGCAACTTGTCCTCTTTCCCCCACCCCTCCCTCAACTTCTGAAGCACGGAAAAGAGCCAATGGTTGGCAAGGACCAAAATCTCACAAAAACTACCCAAACCCTTCCTTCGAAAACAAGAAACATCACAAAGATGCTCCAACTCCTTCGCCTTCCTCAATGCCTTCGCAGGCCCCAACTTTCACTCAGCATCCATTTGTCGATCTAAAACACTAGCCTGCATCCTTGGCACAAAATCTTGCAGATTTAGAAGTCATGACTCCAACTCCCACAATTAAATCCTTGCACCCACCTCACGAAAAGGGGGAAACAATTGACACAATCATGATCACAGTGTCGCTCCCAGGGACTCAGAAGAGACCTCATGAATTAGACAACTCAGACAGCGACAAAGAAGCACCACTGAATTCAGTAGCTCAAGATTTTGGCACTTCCTCAGACCATCTGGCTTTGGTGGTAAAGGCTGCTGAGCCCACTAGCTCCTCTGGTTGGATTGATGTTAGCAAAAAAAAGGTAGAAAGGATCCTCATTGGCCAACACAATGATCCAGTCCTTCTCCTTATATTTTAATGTTTCATCTTTCTTTTCCCTCACGCTCTATGGGGCTCTGTTTTAGCATAGGCTAGTTTCAAATGATCCCCTGTTCTCTTTCTGAGGGGTCTTTTCCCATCCACAAATCAATTTATTACTTTGTACTTTTTTCATGGATTGAATAGAAGGATTCTCCCCTTTCTTACTTAAAAAAAAAAAACTAAGACCAAAGAAGAAAAGAATCAGAATGAGAAAATCATTACTGAGACAAAGAGCACTAGAAACAAGGCTAGAAAGTTAAAGAAAGAAAAGGGCTAATACTGAAAGGTTATAGGAGGTTCTAGAGGCGACCTCACAGAAAAAAAAAATTGCAGAATTAGAGCTTTGTCGAGATATCAAAACAACAACACATGGCACTTCACCATGATGAAGCAATATAGTTGTTGGAACTGATATATCCATTCAACTTCCACTCTGAATGGATAGAAAGGAAATAAAGGTTCATCATCATACCATTGGACTGTGCCATATTGAAAAGAACACATTTAATGAAGCCTTCATATCTGTTGCAAGTGATCTGTTACAGAGTTGTCTATTTATCTTGAGCGCGCATGTCTGAAGAGCTCACCGCCAAAGAAGAAACCGTGACAGAAGTTCTGATCGACTTAATGACTAAAAGAACCATGTCAGGGAGAGGACTGTCTACATGTGTATAGGCATCATTCACGTGAGGAGTGCAAGCCTCCCCATCGACTTCTCAAGCTGGGTCATCCCGACCAATTGATGAAAAGAGAACTAAGCATAGAGATGATATTGGGAATGCTAAACTGATTCTGAGCATTCTACCTGCTTATCTACCATCTCTGAGCGGTGCCATCACTCATGATAGTGTACCCCGTGAATTTGAGTATGATTTGATCATTGTGTACCTTCCAAAAGAAGTGCGCATAGTTCATGCCAACCAAGATAAGCTCACCACGTTGAAGTTCAATGACTTCAACCTTGGTGATAGGAAGTCTTATAGTATGATCGCCCCTCATAAATATCTGACACAAACCAAAGGAAAGAACTCCAATATTATCGCTAAATCATGGACCCAGAACCTCACGTAGTCAACCCTACTTAATGTAATGAATATTCATCACTTCGAGAGGCATCAAGAAGTGAATGCATGTGTCAAGTTGTTATTTTCCTACTATCATGGAGTATACTTATGGTTGAGCCGTCGCATCACAATGGATCCGACTTTGATCAATCAAATCATAGGGCTAAGCATGCAGGGCCTCGACCCATAGGATTTCTACCCTAGAAAGACCATAGATCGCGCTCTTGCCTAGAGGATTAAGGATACATATGGAGATGTAGAGAAGTGCATGCGAGGCTACAAGGTAGCCTTTATCCAGAGTGGTGTAGTGTGCCTTTCCTGTTAGTTGATTGCAGGCAAGCTAGTTCGCAAGAACAAACCGACCCAAGTAACCAGATTTGTAGTTGACCTCGCAGGGAAGTGCACAGAGGGACTACATATGAATTGGGGTAAATACTTGGTGAACCAACTAGAAATGGACTGCAGGGAGGCACATGACCAAGGGTACAAGTTCCACTTTATCTGGTTTCTCATATTAATTTCTTTCATCGCATGGGAGATGCCGAAAGGTGCAACCTTCACGGATGTCGATCCCTTTGAACCACTGGCCACAAAGTTCAGTATGTTGTGGTATTCCAGTGACATGAACAAGAAGTAGTAGTCCAATGCCATCTTCCACACTTGTTACAACCAACTGAAGATCATAATCTAGGCTACGCCTCGCATCAACCCGAACACACTTCACAGATTTAGGCCATTCATGAAATTCAGTGTAGACTGCCACTTCATCTACATCAACTGCATGCTAATGAGCATCACCAATATTTGCAGTCCTACAAGCTAATAGAGGAAGACTTAGAAGATATTACTAAGGAGTGGTCGGTGAACCTCCTTATCCCAACTGACCCCGTGGAGCTCTCTAATGTTGATAGTCCATAAGTCGTGCACGATACACTTGGATAGAGAAAGACCAAGAAGAATGAAGAAGCCCAAGATGTCCACAATAACTCAACACAGACTCCTTCTATCTCACCTGAGATCAGAGGTGATGGAGGAGATATAGATGGCACTGAAGTCAAATAGAAGAAAGACAAGGTCACACTGCCAAGAGATGAAGATGATCCCTCAAAGAAAAGGAATGTTTCCCCTTCGAAAGCTTCTTCAAGGAAGACAATGAAAGCAACTAGAACCAAGTTTGAGACCACCCTAACCTCAGATGACTTCGACTTCATAGTCTCTACACTGAACTATGCTTTACTAGAGATAGCAAAGAAGAAGGAAGTCAAGTAAAAGGAGATGTTTAGTTGAATCAAGGTAAAATTTCAAAAAGTGCAGCAAGCACTACAGTCCATCCATGGTTTAGCCCTATAGTTTCCACTGTGCCTCTACCAATAAGAACATCATAACTGGGAGATGAGCCAGCTCAACTCCACTGGATTGTTGATACGGTCGAATCTCGCCTTTGACAGGCATAGGAGGAAACATCACAAGCCACCCAGGATCTGGCACAAGCACAGGGAGCTCTGCTAGAACAACGTAGTAATGCAGAATGAGAGAAGCTTGATATGAAAGAGAAGTTTGATGAAGAGAAAGTAGAGCTACAACAAATAAAGGGACAACTTCTCATCGAGCAACTTGAAGTTAAGGAAAGGGTCAATAGAGCACTTCTCTCTGTGACAATTGTCAAAGTACAGACCAAAGAATGAGTCCCACAGTAGGTGGCACAACTAGGAGAGGTAATCCAGAAGCTCTAGTAGTGCATCATAGATCTAGAACTGTGTTGTACCTGAAACCCCCAAGGAGATAAGAGACCAGCAATGATCCAGGTGGATATCGGGGGCCACCCACCTTTTCCAAATGGCTCAAAACAGTTTTCTGGCCATTTTGGCAATTTACTATTTTTAGCAGGT
>JASDQU010033511.1:0-15335 GCA_032191745.1 Picea mariana | reverse complement strand
AGAGTGAAATTAGATCGACAACCACCAATCACTTCGGTGCCACAAGCTGTGCAGGCGTTAAAATATGAAGGGCAGGATGAAATCCAAACCACGGTATTGTGGAGAGGCTACATGGCAGAAAGCAGTGCATTTCATGCCCGAAAGAGATGTGGGACCAAATCGCTTTCGATGACCCTGAAATCACGTGATTTTATAGGGTTATATCAAACAACAACACATGGTCACCCCTCATTAGAAAAATCACATCTCAATCCCGAGGAGGGTTTGACCAATGAACAACGATTGAATTTTGTAGTCTCGAACCCACCTGCTTATTCAATGCCCAATCCATGAGCAGCACGTGGTCTCACCCTAATCATCCAGCTGCACTCCGATCACTAGGAGGATTCACTTAATGAAAAAGGTATGGTAGTTTCAACCTCATCTCAGTCCATAAATAGAAGGCATGGAAGTTGTGGCTGAGGCGACAGAGCTGTCAGCTCGAGGTACCACGATAGACGGTTTCTTCTTGCAGACCCATACTAGTCTGAGCTTGTGTCTGACAGGAGAAAACATGCACAGTCTAACAGAAGGATGCATAGACAAAAATATTTGAATGAGATGGCCATATTACACTCCTAGAAGTTGTGGACTAATCAGATTATAAATAGACCAGTTTAGGATTTTGTCTGATAGGGGGGTTCAAAGGCTAGAGAGCGGAGAGAGTTTTAGGAGAAAGGCTCTATATTTTTTCAGTTTGTAATCCCAAGGGGCTTGGATTGTAAATATTACGTTATTGAAGATTCCTTTGAGTGGTTTTTATCAGACTATCTTATTATTTTACATGTTGTTCTCTTTTTTCTTCTTGTCTAGATGTAGCATCTTTGATCTATGGATTCCTGAGGTGGTAGAGGATCTGCTGTCATATTTCCCATTTTCATCATATATCACTCAGACGCTTGTTTTTTTCTTCTTGTCTGGATGTAGCATCTTTGATCTATGGATTCCTGAGGTGGTAGAGGATATGTTGTCATATTGCCCATATTTCATGGTTTACCACTTAGATACTTTATGTTTTCCTTCCTGTGATCACCACATAAAATCCTTTGTTTGATAGGCAGTTTAAATTCCTTCATTATTCACGATACTTATGACTCCATAGCCCAATAGTCCCTAACTAATTTGGAACTACCTTTGTTATCTTTTCCTCTCTCTGTAGTCTTACTTATCCACCTACTCAAACCATTTCAATACATTTACATTTTGATGGGTAATGGGATTATCCTCTTGCAGTTGGAGGGTGATTCTCAGTGCTAACATTAATGACGTTGTTGTTGAGGACAAAAGTGAAGATATCTTCCCTGGGAGAATGACAACGAAAATATCCATTTTTAGATGGTGAACTGAAGTTGGACGCATTATTCTGACTGCTTATCTTTCACCATGGTGACTCCATTGTTCAAAAATCTATTGGTGACTCCACTGGTTTGAAATGGACAAGATTTTAGCTCTGAGGTATGCTTTCTGTGATTTTTCAAAGATAGTTGGTTTCCCTAATCTAGTGCCTAGTAGAGATGAATGGGAAGGTATCCTTCCTAAGTTTCAAGGAGAAGAGTGGGAGGTACCATTTAAAAACTTGCCGGATTTTCATGATTTTATTCATCAACTTTGTATCATGCATGAAGATTTTCAAATAAATATTTTCAGGTATTCATTAGAGGGGATTTCTCGCGATTGTTGTAGATCTCTTCAAGTTGCAACTATCATCTCTTTGATAGGATTTCATGCAGATTTCAATTCCTTTTGTGAAGAATATTTTCTAGCTGAACGTCTTTTTAAAGGATGTTGTAATGCATTTTCTTTTCTCCATAAAGATTATTCTAGTCATGAAAGATAGATTTGTGATGAAGCATTCATTGAAAAAGAAAACATTTATCATAAATATCAAGAGGTGTTGAGTGATATTCATTATGTTAACAATAACACATAAACATCTAGAATCATATCAGATGTATATGTTGTTTTAAATGTTCATGAAAATCAACATATCTCTTTTGAATATTCCGATGACGAAGAGAAAGTGTATTCTGTAGTAGATATTTTTCCTAACTGCGAAGCTAAGAGAGATGATAAGCTAGTTAAAAGAACTAGGGAAGATTTCAATCTATTTTTTCCTAGATTTTCAGAATTGAAGGCAGATGTTGTTTGCTACTCTTATAAAGAAAATGCAGAGGATATTCTGGTCCTTGAAGCAAATGTTCTTGGCATCCCTTCTTATGATGAATAATATGTTTCAAATGTTGACCAAAAACAACCCATTTTTGATGGATATCCCAGTGAAGATGATGAAGAGTAGTGTTTTTTCACGGCTTCTTTGGAACCTTGTATCATGGTTCTTGTGTATGATAATTATGAACCTAATCATTGGGAGGGCCATGAAGGAGGAAAGGAAGAGCTAAATGTCCAGCTCATCTCATGTCCAACACTTGTAAATGAGAAAATATTACCTGGGATTAGCCAACCTGCATCAATCCTTTATCCACATGTACACTATGAGAACACCACACAAAAGGTGGGAAATAATGAAGTGAAGGAGGTAATTTCTTAACATTTTAGCATGCCTTATTACAACTTTTATGACCCTGTGGGGTTATATATGGAGTTGAGTTTTCCAAAAGCATTGGAGCCTACAAAATTGTTCATCTTATCATCATTTGGGGGTATTGTCAGTGTTCCAAAATGTTTTTTCATTCTTTTGTCATACTTCCCTTACCTTTTGTGGATAATTTGCTGTGAAAGGAGGAATTATATTACCAAACACTATGGGTGGCTATGGTGGAAGTTTGCTTTCACCTAGCACATTGTAAAAAATCAGTTAGTCTAGGATTGTGCATAAATAAGCTCCTTCCGGAGCACATGTGTTTGTTTTCTTTTTTGTAAGTAGAATAGTGTGCATGTCAGCCTGAGGTCCTCAACAGGATGTATTTGAGCTCGAATCCACAAACCAAAGGCTAAGGCATTGGAACTTCACGTTCTTGGCAGCTCGCAGGGAGCATGCCATCCCCTATGGAGCCAAATGTTATCACATAAAGTTACCCAGGGACACAGTGGAAAACCATAGGAGTAGGAAAGCAGGAGAGTGTAGTTTGCAGCATAAAAAATGCAATATGAATTTTGGTTTTTTAGCATCTCTAGGCATAGTTGGAAGGTTTCCACATTTGGCAGACGAATAAAAATTTGGCGGGGGCGCTAAAATTGCTAGTGCGCCCAGATCACAAAGCATGATCAGATCGACGACCACCAATCATTTTGGCACCACAACCTGCGCATGATTTAAAATCCGAAGGGTGGGCCAAAATCTAAACCACGGTGTTGTGGGGAGGCTACGTGGCAGAAATCAGTGCATTTTGGGCCCGAAAGCAGTGTGGGACCAAACTGCTTTCAATGGACCTGAAATCACGTGCTCTTACAAGTTCATATCAAACAACAACACGTGGATGCCCCTCAATATAAAAATCACATCTCGACCCGGAGGAGGGTTCAGCCAATGAACAAGGATTGAATTTTGCGGCCTCAAAATAACCTACTTATTTAGTGCCCAATCCATGAGAGACATGTGTTCACCCCCTAATTGTCCAGCAACGCTCTAATCCTAAGGAGGATTCAGTTAATGAAAAGGGACTGGTAGTTGAAACCTCATCTCAGTCCATAAATAGAAAGCATGGAATCTATGGTCGAGGTGATAGAGCTATTAGTTCGAGGTACCACGATGGACAATTTCTTCTTGTAGAACCATACTGATTTGAGCTTGCATTTGACAGGGGGAAACACACACAATTTGACAGAAGGATGCATAGACGAAAATATTTGAATGAGATGGCCATATCACACTCCTGGCAGTTGTGGACTGATCAGATTATAAATAGATCATTTTAGGATTTTGTCTGATAGGGGGGGTTCAAAGGATGGAGAGCCGAGAGATTTTTAGGAGCAAGGCTCTGTATTTTTTTAGTTTGTAAGCCTGAGGGGATTGGATTTTAAATATTACTCTATTGAAGATTCCTTTGAGTTTTTTTTATCAGAATGTCTTCTTAATTTACATGTTCTTTTTGTTATTTTTTTCTGGATGTAGCATGTTTGATCTATGGATTCCTGAGGAAGTAGAGGATCTGTTTTCATATTTCCCATTTTCATTGTATATCACTCAGACACTTGTTGTTTTCTTCTTGTCTGGATGTAGCATCTTTGATCTATGGATTCCTGAGGTGGTAGAGGATCTACTATCATCTTGCCCATTTTTCATCGTATATCACTCAGACACTTGTTGTTTTCTTCTTGTCTGGATGTAGCATCTCTGATCTATGGATTCTTGAGGTGGTAGAGGATCTGTTTTCATCTTGACTATCTTTCATGGTTTATCACTCAGAAACTTTATGTCTTCCTTCTCCTCATCACCACATAAAATCCTTTGTCTGATAGGTAGTTTAAATGCATTCATTACTCACAATACTTATGACTCCATATCCCAATGGTCCTGAACTGATTCACACCTCTATTATATTTTCCTCTCTCCATAGTCTTCCTAATCCACCTACTCAAACCATTTCAATACATTTACATTTTGATGGGTACTGGTCTTATCCTCTTGCAGTCGGAGGGTGATTCTCAATGCTAATAGGAGGATAATGCATCATATCATGAGGAGGAAGTATCTTTGCCTTGTGAAGAGGTTGATGATGATTTGGGTGTAGATACACCTAAGTGCATGGGTGAATTGGTATGGGATGACCTACTTGTGGAGCACAATCTCACATTGAAGGATATACCTATGAGTGTCGAACAGAGTAGAAAAATAGGTCTTGGGGAGTGCATTGATGAGGATTACACAGTCAACCTTAACAATAATAGTTATGAGGTAACAGTTCAACATTATTGTTGTGGGGAAATAATACCCTACGGACTAGCAAGCTAGGGTTTAGACTTGCATGCAGATCATGACCTTAAAGAAAGCACTTTTAACCTATCACCCCAAAACTCAAACCCCTTTTTCACATACAAGCATGGAAAAGACTTACTAACCTTTTTACTAATGTTTGGTGTAGATCCTCTGTTGCGCTTTGTCCATTTGCTTGCGTTGCTCCTTCCAAAGACAATCCTGTAATCACGACAAAACACTACGCATGCATGCTATTTTTCGACTTGAGGGTTAGAGATTAAGCATAAATCGAATAAATCATATATAACTCATGCATTGGGACGAGAAAAGTATTATTTTATTAATATCAAGATGAATCAACTTACAATAATGATAGAGATCGGCCACTGTTCCTTGATCCTGATCTTGGGATCCTCCTCTTCTTTGTCCTACAACTGCTTTGCTTGAATTCTTCTTAGGCTTGAGGAAAGGCTAAAGGGTTGGGACAAATGGATTCGGCAATTGGGCAGAGTTTCTTTGCTATCTTTTTCCTCCTCCAAATAGTACCCCTACCCCTTCTTTTATAGGCTAGAAGGAGCTAGGGTTTTGGACGAACTCTCAGCCATGCATGGCCGGGAGTTCCAGTTAACTGACCCATAGCTTTTTGTCCCGTCGGCAAATTTCCTTTTTTTGTGCTATGTTAGGTAAACGCGGGATGTAGTAGGCCAACCAGCGTTCCAACGCGTGCAGTAGTAGGCCTGTCAGTGTTCCAATGCGTGCAATAGTGGTTTAGGGTGTGTGTCACTTGTTTTAAAAGGATTTTTAAGAGTTTATTCAGCATGGCTTTGGCAAGGAAGGGATATGAGTTGGCCCGATTCCAGGTAAGCATGTGTGGTGCAATTTAGGGTTATAACAGATGCCCCCTAATGTGTAAGGTTAGNCAGCCATGCATGGCCGGGAGTTCCAGTTAACTGACCCATAGCTTTTTGTCCCGTCGGCAACTTTCCTATTTTTGTGCTTTGTTAGGTAAACGTGGGCTATAGTAGGCCAGCCAGCATTCCAACGCGTGCAGTAGTAGGCCTGCCAGCGTTCCAACGCGTGCAGTAGTGGTTTAGGGCGGGTGTCACTTGTTTTAAAAGGATTTTTAAGAGTTTATTCAGCATGGATTTGGCAAGGAAGGGATATGAGTTGGCCTGATGCCAGGTAAGCATGTGTGGTGCAATTTAGGGTTATAACAACTATAAAGGTGTTGATTTGCATGAGTCACAGTACCTAGCAGGACAACTGAAGGTCAGAGAGGATATGATCATGGCGTCCATAAGTCACCTTGATGATACACATGCATTAGTGGTAGGATATTTTTGGAGAGCCACGGTGATATGGGATAGTTTAGGTGGATATTTTTCCATTGAGGACTTTCATACACTTAGAGAGAGAGTGATAGTGATTAAGACCAACTACCAACATCTCCTTATGGATAGAGATTACCTTTTGGATGTTGGGTTGATGTACCATGGGGAATTGGAGGAGAAGGAGAATGAAGTAGATCGACTCACTCATGAGTTGGTAAACAAATAGACCTTTGAGAATCAGATTCCAGATTAGAGCATCTCCTTGAGGAGTCTAGTCGGGTATCTACTACATCCATCTCGATACATAGTTAATCATATGCCTCAAATATGTTGCTATATGATGTTGGTTACATTTAGGGGTTGATTTAGGATCACCTGATGATGGAGGTGAGTGAGGAGTACCCAGGATCGGAGATGGTTAGGAGGATTTGAGGCCTAGAGATGGGTAAGGAAGTTCATGTGTCATAAGGAACACCATTCATAGAGAGATCTGAGGAAGTTGAGCACACACTAATGGATTCCAAGGCTAGACACAATTCATATGAGAATACATCCATGTGGGATCCATGATTAGGTGATTCTAGCAATGAAGAAATATCCATTTTGGGTCCAGGGCTAGTTGAAAATTGTGGATTGGATGATACAGTGATACAACTAGGACATAGGATGACATCAGGGGTTACAAGATCTTCGTAGGTTTACTATGACATATAGGGGATTGCAGTAGTGAGTAGTAGTTAGAATGACCATGTAGAGAGGTGTGATGACACACCAGGGGATGCTTTAGAGCATAGTATTGAGACATATTTGTTGGAGAAAGGAGTATCCAATGGAGAGGGCTCTACCCCTTCGTAGCTGAGTATGGGAGTTGATGAGTACACTTACATCATCAAAAACATGAGTGATGAGGGGGAGAGTACGATTTACCATGAGCATGAGGAGACACTTGTTATGATGGGTGGACTCATGAGAGTTGAGGGAGTGAGTACCTCACATAGAGGAGATAGGTACCAGAAAGTGGGCGATAGTAGTGACTAGGCAAAACAAATACATAGGTATTTTATGAGAAGTTTGTCACTCAAGTCATCCACACAAGATTCCTTTGATACAGGACAACTAGTGCAACCAAAACTAGAGAGGATTGTAGCAGAGTGTCAGCATATCATCAGGAAGAATCAAAGAGTGCAGGAACAAAGACTTTCTACTACCAGGCTGACATCTAGGCCTAATATGTCGACCTTCTTAGAGACACTACAGTCGAGTCAGTCAAAACCGGAGGGTATCTTTGAGGTGTACCTGAGGGAGTATGAGGCTTTGAATGAAAATTTGTACAATTCCATATCGTTAGCATACTATTGTCACATCAAGTTTGGACTTGAACCCAGGATGCGTAGTGGAGAACAACAATATTATGAATCAAGGCATGAGGTAAGGATACTGGAGACTTCCACTTTTGGAGGATCAAAGAGGATAATAGATATATCTTAGAGGAGGGAGTGTGACATGGTTGATGTGTTGCACATAGGGAAGGATGTAGATAGATATTCCACATAGCCACGAGACATGGATAGATGTTCTGCACTTTGATAGAGCATAGATGGGAGACCCTTACAGATAAAAATATTAGGTAGAGGGCAGATAGATAAAGATACTCATAGAGAGTTGAGACAGAAGGGTATTTGTTACAGTTGCAGACAGTCTTAGCGGTTGATTCACATGTGTATAGAGGATGATCACGTACACTCAGACAATAATATATGGGCATGCATAGGACAAAGATACGACATAATGTACAACAATGATGAAGAGCGACCTCAAGGAGAGGATAAGCGCATGACTATCGCCCACCTACCTTGCATTCCTATATTTCATACATTCAGGATTAGGGGAGGAGTGTAGGAACAATGAGTCATGGTTTTGATTGATGGTGAGCCCACCCACAACTAAATTGACTCAGGATTGGTTAGGAGGATGGGATTTTCTATAGTTGATATTGGAGACTTCCGAGTGAGGGTGAAAAGTAGACACAATTTGGTTTGCACATAGAGAGTTAGTCACCTAGAGTTGTCCATGGGAAACTACAAGGTGACTGATGACTTTTATGTGATGGAATTGGAGGATACCAAGATAATTTTTGGCGTATAGTGGCTTAGTACATTAGGGATGATCTATCAAGACTATCAAAAAATGAAGATGGAGTTCAGGATTGTTGGAGGAATAAACGTAGTCCTAAGGGGCATGACCAATAATGCTCCAAAGGATGCTTCAGCATTAGAGATGGAGATGGTGTTTGGACATGGTGGTATGCATAGCACAATAGTTAGAAAGCTTTAACCATTTATGAGGAAATATTATTATGAGGGGATATCCAAGCAAAGACAGTGGGCACAGGGTACAATTCATTCTGGGAGACATTCAATCATATATAGTGTGTGCATAGTTATGGTGGGGAGTTGTTGGGTGCAGTCCTATCTTGATAGGGAAGGTTATTTTGGGCACAGACACAATTTTGGAGAAGAAGGTCTATTTTGGGAAAGACCTAATTTTGGAAAGAATACCTAATTTTGGAGTGCATGCAATCGATGGAAAGAAATAAACATGCAGGAAAAGAAGCATGCAAGAGAAAAATCAACGTGGCACACATGTAGACAACCATGTTAGGGTTAGGTTCTTTTATAAAGATTGTAACGACTATAAGCCCAAAAACTAGTATAAATAAGAACTTAGGAGGTCTAGGTTGGGGTTCAACGGTTGTAAGCTCAATAGTTGTAAGTTTGATATTGAAGAATTGTATTGGTTACTATGATTGTAATAAGGTGAAAGTAAGCTATATTTTGAGGGTTAGGTCATAGGCTGAGGACCCTAGTGTGATCTAGTCCACCTCACAAAGGTTCCTTAAACTCATAGTTCTTGTATGATTGGAGATGTAATGCGCACAACACCATATTTTGCAGCAGACCTAATAAAATAGAAGAGAAGCCAATTCTTTGTGGACGTAGCCGAGGAGGGGGTGAACCAGAGTAAAAAATGTGTTATATGTGTTGTTTCTTGCATGTTTACTTTATGTCAATGATTACTTTATGAATGAATGATTAAGCCAGATATATTAGAATGCATGCATGGACTAATTGAGGAATGAACCCTAGGAATCCTTTAATGAATACCAATATTAATACATAAAGAATATGAAATACAGTCCCAAATCCCCGCTCATTCCTAGACTGCAAGAACTTGAGCATTGTAGTCAACCATAAATATATCTCAGGTGAGACTATGCAGTGCACTTTGTGCGTTGTGTTTACTTCTAGTTTACCATGAGGGACGACACTTTTAGAGGGTTTTTTTGGAAACCTGTTGAGATACGAACCTGGGTCAACCCTAGAAGTGGAAGTGAGAAATAGAAACCAACAAATGGTTCTGTTGTTGGTTGAAACTGCATAGGATTGGGTGGACAAGATTCATGGAAGATTGACATAGAGAATGAAAGTATAGAAGGGAATGTTCAAGCCATGTAATCCAATGAAGGCGGATATTGAAATATGGTTGAAAAAAGGGGAACTTGAGTTTGCGCAGAAGGATAACAGAAAACCTAGGATAACGCCGCACAAATATCTTAACAAATACGTGTTTAGTGACTTGCATGAGGTATTTTTATGTTATTTCCCACATGTGTTGTAGGAGTGGCTATTGAGGTTAAAATACAACCACCCTACAAATCAAATAAGACAGTTGGAGTGGAATCATGTAGCAATTGCGTAGTTACAACAAGTTAACAACAAATTTACGCGCGTAGTAGATTTTTGGTTAGACAGTATTGTTGTAGGGTTTATCACCGAATTTGCAGTAGATACCATAAAGTATTACAATGCAACAGAGTAGGATTTTCTAAAAGGACCCAGAGGTATGTATATCATATTTTTGTGCACTTCAATCAATATTTTATTGTATAACAATGGTGTGATGACCATGGAATCAGATAGCTAAACTTCCTTGTGTGCATGGGGCAACGGGGGAAGAACTGACACGAGGTGGAAAAATGGAGGAAGAGATGGATAAGGGAAAGAAGAAGGAGGCCATGGACCCAATCATGATGGAAGGAGACCAAATAAAGTAGATAATGGAAATAGTTGGAAAGACGCATAGTGGATCACCCTACCAATATAACATGAATAATAAGAAGAGAGCCATAGCTAATAGAGAGGGCTTGGAAAGTGATGAAGAATATGTAGAGGATCTTCGAGCCGTGGAGAATATTGAGGAAATCCTGCATGTAAAATATGAAAGGAAAACAAGAGGTCCAAGGGTAGGAACAAAAGGCATAACTCCAATCTGGATCACCATCAGTGTGGAACCTACAACCCCATGTGCAACTAGTTGTTATGAAACAAAATGCTTAAAATCTCATAAAATAATAGAAGTACACACCATGTATAGAATGTCAATGTGGATCACAACTCCAATATAGATATGTTACACAATAACTCCTTAAAGAATAGGGGAACCCCCTCCAAATAACCAAATACCATTCATACTTCACAATTCACATGTCAATAATGAATACATGATCTCTTATATATAGATATCCACACTTGCACATGAGTCCCCTTTATCACTAGGTTGATTCTATTACATATGTATTTACAAATTACATGTACATTTAGGCCCATATATGCCCCCCGTTTAGGTTATATCAAATATATTTAGCCATAAATATGCCCCCCTTAGGTCATAACAAAGTACCCTCTAAAACTCTCTGTCCTCAAAGATTTGCATTTAAATGCTTCACAGGTGATGAAACCAAGTAATATGATTTTCTTATGTTCCTACTTTCTTCATTCCATTGTTGATGATATATCTATCCAAAATCAATTATTTTCGGTCTTAATCCTTGTTGTCTAGTTGTTGAATAATTTTCTTTCCTTTGATTCCATGTACTTTTGTTAAATCTTCTCCAATTTGTAGTCGTTGTTGGTCTCTAATAATAGCTTGTTCAAGAGTAGTTTGGTGATGCCTGGTTCCATGAATATTGGCAAGTATTCCATCTTCTTCCTTCATAATGTTGATATCGTCCTTCTTATATTCTTTGAAATGTTTCTTAGTAATGAGGGTGTCGATACAGTTTCTCATTTGATGGTCTTCCTTCACTCTGCACATGCATTTCATCTATCTTGTTTTCAACGACAATGGCATCCTCGATCATCTTTGTTTCGTCTTTTATTACTCTATCCTTCAAGATAATACCATCATATTTTGCATGTACATTCTCTAGATGTAGTTCAACTTCTTCAAGTATCTTTTGTTGACCTTCTTGAATCTTGTATTATTTCTCCTTTTGAATTTTCAATGTGATCCCATCTAACAAATTTTTACATCCTTCTACAATTCTGGCTTGTATTTCTGATTTTACCTCATCAACATTTAAGGATTCCTCAACCTTCATGCAAATTTCATCTTCCAGTCTTTTGGTAGATTCTTCATCCAAGATCCTTCTTTATTCTTGATTTTGACAATTCTTCTTTTCTTATTTCAATCTCTTGAGATCATCCAATAGCTTTTTATTATGGTTTCATAACCTACATATCTCTTCATCTTTCTTTTTCGAATATTCCCTTGACTCATCATTTTCCCACTTTGATTTACTATTCTTTTCTTGATTTAAGTTCTTAACCTTGTTAATGAGTGATTCATTAAGGGATCATATCTTAGATAGTTCCTCTCCCTTCTTCTTAATCTCTTCCTTTTTTCTTTTAATTCATATTTAATTCTAAAAAAATCCTCCATTTTTGTATCCTTAATCCATTTATCTGAGAAGAGTTTTTCAAATTCTTCTCATGTGCAGTGCCATATAGTATTTTGATTGACACTCATCTACCACTTCCAAGATTCATCAAAAAAATAATTTCTTTCCTTCGAAGGAGTCATATTATATTCTTTTACCAACCTCAACCATTCCATAGGATTGATTTCATCTTTATCTTCATCTCCTGTAAATTTAGGTATTTCCATTGATTCTTAATTGAGGTCTAATCCCAACCCTGAAATCACAACCTCAATATATTAAGGATAACGATCTCAAATAGTTTTAATACTTGTTCCAATATTCTCTTCTATGTGTTATAATTCCAATGGATTTTGAATCATCTCAATCGGACATTCCAATCAAAAGTTATTATAATTTTAAGTGAACATACCTTTAAAACCCTGATTTGGAGTCTGTCCTCCTGACTGACCTTACTTATGATGTATCTCTAAAATTTCAGCCCTTCTCAGTATAAATTTGTGACCTATAGTACTCTTAAATTTCTTCTTTACAATTCCACAGGTCCGACGACCAAAATTGGATGTGCCAAGTAGAAGTTATGGTAACTTCCCCACACCTTGCTGATTTTTGTCCCTTCTAGGAGAGTGTACTTGTAAAGCATGCCAAGAGAAACATATATGATATTTGATTCTTAAACTTGCACCAGAAATAATATAGATGGTCCACTATCTAATGCAACTGGTCTCACTTAATTTGTATACTCACTAAATAAGATATAACTATTTTACTTGGAAAACCTGTTTAATACTAGTTAATATGACTAGTCGTATGCCCTATATTACACAGGGTGTATCTACAAAAGTAGGATGAACCATAAGATAAAATGTTTATCATAGATACCTTGATAATTTATGTGAATATCCTCCAGGTTTCATGGTTTGAAACATCACAAAAATAATTTTATAGTGAACATTCCATGATGACTAAATTTCGGATGATTCTAGAACCCTATATCACATAGGCCATATCTCTGAAAGTATAAGGAATCAAGAGCTAAAATTTAAATCCCATGTACCCTAATCCATATAATAAATATCCTCCAAAGGGTTCCTTCTGAAACATTGTAGAAAAAAAAATATATTGAAAATTCCAAGGTGTCTCAGATGCAGCAGCGAAACCCCAAGACCTTGAGCTCTGATACCAAATGTTATGAAACAAAATGATTAAAATATCATAAAGTAACAAAATTACACACCATTTATATAATGTCAATGTGGAAAATAACTCCAATATATATAATTTACACAATAAGTCCTTAAATAATAGGGTAACCCCCTCCAAATAAACAAATACCATTCATACTTCACAATTCACATGCCAATAATGAATACATGATCTTTTATATATATCTATTCACACTTGCACATGAGGCCCCTTTATCACTAGGCTGACCTTATTACATATGTATTTACACATTACATGTACATTTAGGCCCATATATACCCCCCCTTCGGGTCATATCATATACATTTAGCCATATATATGCCCCCCTTGGGTCATAACACTAGTACACCAGAAAGAACACCAACATCTAGAAAACCAAAATTAAGTGGTAGAAGAATGATAGGACAAGGATCTAGTCAAGGAGCATCAACTGGAGGAGCCATGTTAGGAAGTATTAGTAAAATATCTACACTGCGCGAAGGTAGTATTTCAACACAGTTCAAAATGGTAGGGCATGATCCTACAATCAGGTTACTAGAATTTTGGGGAGAGGCATCAGAGGACCCTGAAAAATAATCTATTCATTTATGAGAAGATCTGGGAAGTGAAGTAGATCAAAGATGAGTATACAAAACTTATGCAGTTAGATATCACGCTAAGAAGCCATGCACTGGACTGGTATATGAGCCTAGATGTAAACAGTCCACTAGGAATAACAAGGACTATTGTAGACGTGCAAAGACTAATGATAAATGAATTTCTGAAGCCTAGATTAGAAGATCAATATATGAATGAAATGATTGAAATCCTAAAAAAACCAGGTGATTCTGTTTGAGAAATTGATCAGAGGTTTAAACGACTGAAAGGTAATTTGAAGTATGCAATTACTGACATGCAACGTAGGCACTTATTTGTGAACTCGTTGTTACCACATTTGAAATACCCATTAAGATTACAGAAGTTCCAAACTTAAGCAGAGGCTCTGCAGGAAACCTTACAACTGGAAGAGAACTAGTATCAGGAGATAGCTCCAACAATAGAGGAGTTGAAGGAGGATCTGAAGAACCTAACATTTCAACTTAACCAGAACAAGGGTAAAGAGAAAAGAGAAGTTGTTTGGTGTAACACATGCAGGACATAAGGGCACCATAAGAACAAATGTCCAACGTTCGCACAGTACATGGAAACAGGAGTACCAAACCCTTTGCCAACAAGAGGAACATGGTGTGAGATATATAAAATGCATGGGCATAATCCATATTATTTTCCAATGATACAGAAGTATCAGACAATACCCAAAAGTTCATACTGCAATGTTTTCATATTAGTGGGTCATGATGATAAAGATTGTAGGACGATGGAGTTGATGAGAGAAAGAACTTCAGATACTTATAGGGTGCAAGAAGAAATGATGACAGGACAAGATGCACCTTAGTTCAACCAGGTACCACCTCCATACAACAATGCGTAGTTGCAATACAACAATGTGAAACCAAAATATAACCCAGTGCAATATAACCAGGTGTTGTTGGGAAATAATACCCTACGGACTAGCAAGCTAGGGTTAGACTTGCATGAAGATCATGACCTTAAAGAAATCACTTTTAACCTATCACCCCAAAACTCAAACCCCTTTTTCACACACAAGCATGGAAAGGACCTACTAACCTTTTTACTGATGTTTGGTGTATATCCTCCATCATGCTTTGTCTGATTGCTTGCGCTGCTCCTTCCAAAGACAATCCTGCAATCAAGACAAAACACTACGCATGCATGCTATTTTTCTACTTGAGGGTTAGAGATTAAGCAGAAATCAAATAAATCATATATAACTCATGCATTGGGATGGGAAAAGTATTTCTTTAATATTTTCAAGATGAATCAAATTACAATCAATGTTGAGACCAGCCACCGTTCCTTGATCCTGATCCTGGGCTCCTCCTCTTCTTTGTCCTCCAACTGCTTTGCGTTAATTCTCCTTAGGCTTGAGGAAAGGCTAAAGGGTTGGGACAAATGGATTCGGAAAATGGGTAGAGTTTCTTTTCTATGTTTTTCCTCTTCCAAATAGTACCCCTACCCCTTCTTTTATAGGCTAGAAGGAGCT
>JASDQU010033510.1:18612-29383 GCA_032191745.1 Picea mariana | reverse complement strand
CCAGATCTTGGATTTGGTTTTGGGGTGAATTTTTGGGTTTGATTACAATATGCTTGACAGATTTCAATATGCTTTTAGCCATATTTGCTTTGTTTTAGCTTGTTTGTGTTTGAAAGATTTGATCTCTTCCTTTGAGTGTCTTTCTGTTACAAAGCATTGTTTTTTCTTTAGAATTGTTTGGTGAACGAATTTCTTTTTCTTTTATTGAATAATTTGTGTTAAAAGAGAAATTTTGTTTGGGTTGATTTGTTTTATAGAGAGTTGCCATTGCTTTTATCTATCTTTGAAACAAAAAATTATAATTTCTTGCTTTATATTAGATTGAGGACATCTTTGCATTTGAAGTAGTGAAATTGCATGGTTTTTGGCTTTTTTGGTCTTGAATTCTGAAAAAAAATTCCCCCTCATGGTCGGGGGGCGGGGGGTGGGGGCGGGCAAGAATCGTGTATTGGTGTACAATCTCTTTGGCTCATTTCTTGAAGATCTTGATATTGATGAGTTTAATAAAATTTTGGGACATTTTGCATCTGAGAATGATAAACGTTTTCTCCTTCTTGTAATATAGTTTTCATCGAAGTGAAATATTTGCATTCTCATTTCTTTGCATTGTTTAGAGTCGATCAAAAAATCATTTAGTCCACTCTATTTTCCTCTTGAGTAACAACAAACTTAAAATAAAGCACTTATAAAATTGATTAGACATTTTTATGTTTTCTGGTTAATAGTAAACCTACATTAGAGTAGTTGTAGGGCTTTGGAATAGGTGTGAAAGATAACTTTCCAAAGCTGCAAACCAACATCGAATCTTGCATTAGGGAGCGGTGAAATCCAATTACTACATTTTGTCCTAGGAAGCCCTTCTAACACAAGGGTCAATCACGAGGTCGCATTAAGACTAACAGAGTTACTCACCATGCTTTGTTGGTCTTGGTGTAGAGATCGCGCATATTATGGGGGTTGCTTGAAGGTATACCCACAATGATGAGTGGAAGCCTTTCAAGTTGATTTCGGGCTAGATACCCTACCTTTGTGCATGGATCAAACTGTCAACTGTTTCCCCAGGCATCACTGTTGTAATTGGTAACTTTAGTGGCCTATCTCTTTAGAGTCTTTACATGAGGTGACTGTAGAGGGGCAAGTCTTCACAGTACCTGGAATTGACGTTGGCCAAACTCACTTAGACTCCTTGGAGGGTATACCCACGATTATGTGTGGGATATTGCACCAGGGTGTAAGTCTGTTAAGCAGGTCGTCAACGTAAATTTTCCACCCGCTCTATCTCATCCCCTTCTTACTTTGTTCCCGCGATGTTGGATTTCATCACCAACTAGTGTGCTCATTGTGAGAAGGTTTTGTTTGTTTGCTTGCTTACTAGATTTTTAGCGTGTGCTGTTTGTTTTCCCTAGTGGACTCTAGGTTGGATTTTTATTTTTAATGGCGTCAATTCTCGGAATGACCAATGAAGGAACCTCTTCTCCAGGGGAACCTTTTGTTTTTCCTTCTTATGGAAACATTGGTCCTCCTCACATCGCTACTTTGAGCCTTCCAAGTCTCACAATTGGATTACCGGTATGGTTGTTTTCCACTTAGGTAGTCCCAAATGCAGTTAGTGCTTCATTTGTAAGCACTTCCCCCCAAGAACATCAACCTCATGTTGATCCTTCACCTTCTTCACCAGTAAGATCTTCTTCGCCTTCTTCACTTGCAAGGTCTTTTTCCATTTCATCTTCTTCGTCGAGTGAAAGCTCTAAAGCTAGTAACTCAGTGAATAAGAAGANGCAGTTAGTGCTTCATTTGTAAGCACTTCCCCCCCAAGAACATCAACCTCATGTTGATCCTTCACCTTCTTCACCAGTAAGATCTTCTTCGCCTTCTTCACTTGCAAGGTCTTTTTCCATTTCATCTTCTTCGTCGAGTGAAAGCTCTAAAGCTAGTAACTCAGTGAATAAGAAGAAGAAGAAACAAAAGAATAAGAGGAAGAAAAGTAAACAAGGGTCCAAACTTCCAACCACTGCTGGACATGTTGGAAAGAAACCAGTTACTATTAATCGTGCTGGGAGTGTTGATGATCCCAAGATCATCCAAACAACCTGTAAGCCCAAGTACCCTTGCAGGCTTTGTAAGGGTAGCCATCTTCTTAAGGATTGCCCTGGTCTATCCAAGGTTATAAAAGCATGGTCTTCACAACCTCACCAACCCATGTCATCCACCTCCGAACAACATGTTGATGACCTCCCGTCAACTAGTCAAGATACCGTTGGGAAGAAGAAAAGTAGAGTCAAGTTCCAATGTATGTAATGCAAAGGGAGTCATCTAACTCACCTTTGCTCTTGTATGGAAGAAGCCTCGAAATTACTAAAGGAATGACTGTTTCACAACCCCAACTTCCAGCTGCTTATCGCAAGCTTACTCTCGACCCACCTGTAGTTGATGGAATGATCAATCCAGCCCATTCATCAGTTAGTCTGGTTGATCATGTAGTCAATTTTCTCATTCCTTACTTGAACCAGTTGACAAAGTGGTTGATCTAATCCCATCCTCAGTCAATCCCACTCTCCTGCTAGAGAGTGAAACCCAAGCAGTTGATTTGTTTCCACCTGTCGACCCCATTCTACCCTTGGAGAATGACACCCAAGTTGTTGATTTGATGTCATTATTAGTTGATCCTACTCTCTCGCTAGAGAGTAAACCTGATGTTGCCCATGTTTTTCTTGTTGATACAGACACTACCGTGCTGGGGGCATTCCTCCTTCTCTCGTAGAACCCCCTCCAAGTAATAAGTCCATCCTTTTTGATTGGGGTGCACTAACTAGACCTCATTTTCCCTCTCACATTGCTTTCAAGATTACAGTACAAGTTTGTGGTCGGGACGTTCCTCATACGCTGATAGACGAAGGTTCGTCTGTTAGTATTTTGTCCTCTCTTGCTTGGAAAGCTTTGGGTTATCCTCAACTTGTGCTGGTTACCTAGACTCTGTTTGCTTTTAACAGAAGAAGCAGTCAACTTTTAGGGATCCTTCCTCAGTTTCCTATAACTTTGTGAGGGAAAACTATCGTTATTGACGTCATGGTAGTCCAAGACCCCTTGGATTTCGATTTACTCCTTGGGCGAGATTATGTCTATGCCATCAAAGCTATTGTGTCCACTCTTTTTTGTGTGATATCTTTCCCATACGATGGAAGAGTGGTGACTATTGATCAACTTTCATTTGTTGGCCCTGACTTGAACATCAACTCAATAACCTCCCTAAATGGTTCTTATATGCAGACAGTATCACCCCTGCCACAGGTCAATTATGTGGCATTGTCTCCCATGCCTTCAGTTGCCGATACAGATGAGCCTCTCACTATAAGCTCAATCTCTTATGACTTGGATCCGGTAGTTGACATGGTAATCTCTTTGGTAGGGATATTGGAGCTTGATCTCCTTACCCCTATCACGGCCCTTGACATGTGTTCCTTCCAAAGTGTGTTTCTTCCTTCAAATGAAAATCTCTTAGAATCCATGACCGAGTTTTGTCCCTTGACATGGTGTCCTTTTGAGGAATTGTCCTCTTGGAAGCCATGATCAAGAAGAGTCTGATGAGCATGGTTTTCTGATTTCAAGCTCATTAAAAAATGAAACCAACTTTGAGCATGGTTTTTTGCTTTAAAGCTCATTAAAAAATGAAACCAGTTGTAAGGATAGTTTTGCGTCTCTATGGAAACCTCGTTAAAAAATGAAACATAAGCTACGAGCATCGTTCTTGTTTATGTGTCAAGCTCGTTAAACAATGAAACAAAGGTCTAGGGATTGAACCTGGATTCTCGAGCATAGTTCTTGTTCCCGTGTCAAGCTCATTCAAAAATAAAACAGATTGTTCCCCCTCTCTGTTTGAGTCAAGTCCTTCATAGTATTTGAAGCTTCATTTCATTCTCCTTTACAGTTGGATGAAACAAAGCTTGGGGGGCATTTGCTTCCAGCCTCTGGACTTCATGCTGAAGTTGAGTCGTTAGTTTCTTAAGCTGGGGGCTAAGTACCAACCATCCCTGTGTTATGCATTGGGAAGTTTGGGAAGTCCAAGCATAGTTTTCTATGGTTCAAGATTGTGTAAAAATGAAACCACCTACCTCAAGCATATTTTTCTCTGGTTCAATCTTGTGTAAAAATGAAACCAGGTCCAAGCATAATTTTGGCTAGTTTTAAGCTTGTGTAAAAATAAAATCTATCCCAAGCATAGTTTTGTTTTGTTTTAAAGCTTACATAAAAATGAAAACAATCCCGAGCTTAGTCTTTGTTCTTTCTCATGCTCGTAAATATATGAGAATAAGTTATCGAACTTAGTCTTTGTTCTTTTTCATGCTCGTAAATACATGAGAATGTAATCGAGTATACTTTTATCACTTTTTGGGACTCGTAAAGGTTATACGGAAAATGAACCCATTGGAGTTCCCTTTAAGCTCTTTTCAGACTCTCTAAACATGAAAATATTGCCGAGTGATCTTGTTATTTTGACGCTCGTTAAAGTATTAGAAAGCGCGTCTGTTGAGCGATAGTTTATCTCTTTTTCGGTCTCTTCAAACTAACTTACGAAAAATGAACTGAGAGAGTTCTCTTTAAGTGTTTTTCAGACTCTCTAAACATGACAAACCCCTGAGTTTTCTTTCTTTGGACTTGTAAAACAAACATCGAAAGGCCCATATGGGACCGAACCACTCCTTCTTAGGGTTCGTTAAACATAAAAGGGACTCTTCTAAAGGATGAGCTTACATTTCAAGCATATGTTATCCTCCTCAAGCTTGTGTAAAAGTAAAGAGGTACTCGCCAGAAATGGTGGGGGAAAAATTGGGAAATAAATGTATCTAAACCTGTATTCTATGGAAGAGTCCCTTTGAACATTACACCCTTTCACTCACTTATGTCTAGGTTGGAAAATCCACTTGTCTCTTGATAATACTCCTTTATAAGACTACAAATTGGTCTGTGATCCCTGTTGTTGAGTCAGTTTTTCCAAGACAGTTGTCGTGTCGTCAATATGCTTAAAGAGAAGTTCAACCCGGAAAACCTTCTATTGTGTTGGCCATTTATGCAGTCCTTAAGCATTCTATTGCATCGACCATCCCTGTGTCAGTCCTGAATCACTTGTTACTCTGATCTACTTCAAATCTGTTACTTATTTCATGTCATTGATGGGGGATACATCAAGGCCCTCCTGTGATGAGTCTTTTCCCGTCGACTTCAATTCACCATTCGAGAACAAGACTTAGAAATCATTTAGTACCTTATAGCTTGCATGCCTCAATGGCAGGTTTCTTCGCTTTCGACAGTGGATTCACATCATTGGTCCCTGATCGAGAGATTCTATCGAGTGTTCAACTTCAGCTCATTTATTCGCATTCGATGGATTGTACTGATGTACCTTGGGAGACATTGACATCAATGGTGATTTCCCTCGCACTTGTTAATAGTTTTCATCACTGACCAATAATCAAGTGGTTTCTACCATGTTCGACTTCAACACCTATAATCGCATGGTTAGATTCGTACTTATGAACGACGGGATTGAAGACCTTGGATCTCATCAGTTTGGTCTAGGTTGTGATGGAGTATATATGATTTGTATTGATACATAGATCCACTTTGTATGTCTCGTGGCTATGTCTGATTTTGATCTTTCTAGTACATAGATCCATAGTGTATTCCTGGTGGCTATGTAGCATTTTTGATGACATGGATCCACGGTGTATGATTGGTGGCCATGACTGACATTTATGATTCAAATCACTTGTAGTCTGAGCATGGGAATTCCTACCTCATAAATGGTATAATATTGTGCAGATGCTTGATTGTTTGCAGGTTCCCAATTGGTGTGTTCCTTGTTCTCGACACACACACACATTTTTACAAAGTATTTCAGCTGTCACGAGTTCCAACCTCATACTTTGGGGGGCATTATGTTACACATTATTTTGGACACCCTGATGATGATTCTACAAGCATGTGTTCAGGCTCTCAAAAGGATCTTTTGCATGAGAAAAATAACTAATTTCTTCCTCTACAAGGCTTGTTTTTAGAAGGAGTCTACAGGCTAGGAGTAATACACAGTGTAGAAATGCTTGATTTTCGTAGGCTTCTCTATACCTGGCTCGCGGGGTTTCCACAGGCTGCTATATAGGAAGGGTGTAGCGACATTTGAAAGCTAAGGAAAGAGTAGTGTACTGTCTTGTTTTGTTCTAGTTTTGTAGTGAAGCTAGGGGATTGATTTGTGTCCGTACTTAACAATTAGCCCGATAACATGGTGCTAGGTCAAGTACATCAGTTCATGGAGCACCCGATCAAAGCTCAAACAATGTTACAGTAGTTAAGTGTTAAAGTGGTCAAGTATCGGGCATGGGCAATGGAAATAAAGGAAATCCTTTCGGCCCCGATGGACCAACATAGATTCCTGTATGCCAACACATGCGAGGAACTCTTCGTCAAATGGTCAAAGTATGAGAAGAGACATCCACTCAAGTGAAACCATTTGATGACTCTTGGAAGACTAAGAGATGAAAGCGCCATGTGGCGATGTTTTGTTTTACTTAGCTTGCACTTTTCATAGTTATTTTTAGTTAATAATTTGCTATAAATAAGAGGATCGACCTGTTAGAAGAGGTCGATGGTTTTTGCAAAGACCCTCTTTTTTGGATTTGTAAAGAACTATTTCGGAGCTACCTTAATTGAGAAGTCCTGTTTAGGACCAGAGACAAGTTTCTGTTTTTCATCAAAGGCATGTGTAATTGGATCTAAAGAGGAATTATTTCTGACTTTATCTCATGAATGGATGTTGTAACGAGTAAGAGTTTCTGAATCTATTGATAAGTTAATTGATTCAATGTTTTATAGTTCTTGTCTCTAATGATGGAAAACAAATCATTGTGTTAATGTGTACTTAATGATTAGAGCTAAGGAAACTATTTTTCTTACCATCGTTTATTGCATGTATGTTTTCTTCAATAATTGTATGTTAGTCAATAATTGAAATACCAACAAGTTAATGTATTAATAGTAGTCTTGTCATAGGTGTGAGAATCATTGTCTGCATGCTTGAGCACGAGGGTTATTTGAGCTCATCCTTCTTCAGTGGTTAAATTTTTCCACTTTGTTACTCAATTGGTTTATACCAACACATTTCTTGTATCACACCCACTTATAAAAGAAAATACAAAAAAGACATTCAAGCTGAAGGAGGATTTTTCGCGAGAATATATCCTGTCAATCACTACATAAATCCCATCGATTAATTGGCTGGGTCACAAGATCTGGAGAACCATTCCACAATCAAATGCTGTAAGGTCTAATTGGGCCTTAGTGGCGGGTTTGGTTCTTGTTGTTGAGTTTAAGGGATTTAGGACCCCTCAACACACTGCTAGAAACTTGTTTTGTAATTTTTGTAATTCTATTAGACATGATGAAAAGGAATGTCCCACATTTGATTTGGTGAGAGAGTGCACAACGGATGCATACAGGGCCCAAGGGGAAGAAGGACGAGAAGGAGGAGTACTATAGTATAATACTCCGAGAGGTTACAATCAAGGTGGAAGAGGATGATTAATAGGTCAATGAAGAGGAGGATTTGGCAGAGGAAGAGGCCCAATTATATGTTATAACTGTAATCAACATGGGTATTTGGTGCGAGACTATCCGAATCCTTACATGACATGCACTTACTGTAAACAATTGGACCATGCGAAAAAATATTGTCCATCGTTGATAGTGAAGTGGCAAGAAAAGAGGAACCCAAATGTGCAGATGATAGCTGCAGAGGAGCATGACGAACCACTTAAGGTAGTAGCCGTTACGCGCGGAGGAAAGAGAAGAGGACTTGATGCGACAAAGCAAGGAAAACGAACTGAGTAGTGGGTAAGGAAAGCATCATAATCTCCTACGTTGTTTGACCCTAGAAAGGAGAGAGACACGTACAAGCAAGTGAGGAAAGAGTTGATAAGAGCAGAATGGATAACATCGATTTCGACCAAGCCACCTTTGTATGAGAGGCCGCGTGTGTACAACATGCCTCCAATATATGACCACATGGATACAGAAAGGTAATTTGAGATGGTAAGTACTTTGAAAAGTTTCTTAAAGAGTTGTCTAGAGTTAATGAAGGATGAAACTGCGTTAAGCATGTTGTGTGGGATGATTGATCATTGCATGAAGGATAGGGAATAAGTTTTCGCACAACGAGCATTTAACCAGGTGCATCACAAGAAAAGGACAAACAGAGAGTTTCGACTAAATACACAGATGGAATACACAGATAGGATATTATGACATGGGTAATATAATTTTAGGCCTAGGATCTGATCTGAATGTCCTTCCGAAGTAGACCTGGGAGACGATGGAAAAACCTAGGTTAATCTAGTCACCTATTCACCTAAGGTTGGCGAATTAACATAAGATTGTCCCGATTGGAAGTCTGTTAGGGGTGAAGGTTGACATCGATGGAGTGTGCAGTATAGATGATTTTGAAGTAATCGAAATAGTAAATGGAAGTAAGCCTTATCCAAAATTATTAGGACTTGATTGAGCTTTTGATAACCAAACCTTAATTGATATGAAGAAGAGACAGATGGTCTTTGAAGCAAGAGACTGGAAATTTATTGTGCCATTGGATCCCATAGAGGGAAGAAGATATGTGGAACTGACAAAGGGAAAATAGCTCGATAACCTGTATAATGTGACTGTGCGGATGGATGATTATGTGAACCCTTTTATTGATGGTGCAATCAATTGGCAGAGTATTAGTTCTGACGCATCAGATTTAGAAGAAGCATTGGAGAATTGACAACATATATTACATGAAGTATCAACAAGAAGATGTGCTCACATTACCTGGATGTTATGATGGATTGGAACTGAGGTATGTGATCCCCCGAAGTGTGATGGACTAACAACCATAGATTATTTTATAAAGGAATTTGAATTGCAGATACAAGACCAACAAAGACTGTTAGCTTTAGATATCACACTGAAAGTGACTTCGACAAGATGGTGGATTGCACATAAGGACAAAATTGAGGATTGGCCGCAATGCAAAAGGTTATTACAAGTCAGATTTGGAGCAGGAAATGAATATATTGCGTGTAAATATATTGGGTTGAGTTATCCTACAGAGCATGTTACACAATGCATTGCGACATGGAGATCAATACCAAAGCAAGAATGGACGCACTTGTTTATACACACTTTGGATACAATTTTGAAGAACTGGTATTTAGAGATGGAAGTGCGTAGAGAGACAACAGATTAGGAAGAGTTAACTCATAACTTCAAGGTTACTTTCAGTTTTGAATATGAGGCCCCTTCAGTAGACATAACTTTGTAGGTTATTAAGGACAATATATTTGTTGGTTGTGGATCTTGATTATATTCCTGATTCAGAGGTTTGTTTCAATCATTCTTGGACCCCATTCCCTAACGAGGGGGTGTGGGTGGGATTTCCCCCCCACAAATGTTGCCAGGGGGTCCAGGGGGGGGGGGGAAGAAATATTGGGAAAAATTGCCTTGTAAAATATTGTAATTTCATAGTCAATCTGGACCGTTCATTATAAGGTCACAAATCTGATGGTAGAAGTTATTTTTAGGGGTTTTTTCCCTAGAAGGCAACCCTCTCTTATGAGGGAATTATATTGCGACTGTGTATTATAATGAATCTTGTATTATGAGAGAGGACAATGTGAGATAAAGAAGAGGAAGTTACAACGATTTTGTTGTAGGTTGTATCCCTTCATTTTGTTGGATAATAAAAAGGAAGGACCTAGAAATTTCTCTGGTGGACGTAGCCCACACTGGGTGAACCACGTATATCTATGTATCTATTGTATTGTGTATCTTCTATGTTTTATTTCCACATTTGTTTTATTTTATTGTTCCGTGATCCTGTTTTTCTAACAACTAGTATCAGAGAAAAATGAAACTCACAGGAAAAGAGGGTTCTTGGTTTGAGTGAGAGCAATGGTGGAAGATGGAAAGTTTAGGGTTAAGAAATTTAATGGCCAAAACTACCAGTTATGGAAGATGCATATAGAAGATTATTTATATCAGAAGGATCTATTCCTACCATTGGGCGGAATACCAAAGAATCTAACATCTATGAAGGATGAAAAATGGGAGGTTCTTGATAGAAAGGCAATAAGAACGATACGGTTGAGCCTAGCAGCGTCAATGGCTTTCAATATTTCAAAAGAAAAGACAACGAAGGAGATGATAGACGCATTGGCTAAACTGTATGAAAAACTCTCGATGTCCAATAAGGTTTTTCTAATGAAGCAATTATTGAATATGAAGATGTCAAAAGGTGGGTTTGTTGCAGATCATTTAAATGAATTTAATACGGTTACTAATCAACTAAGTTCTACAAAAGTGGACTTTTATGATGAGGGCATGGCTCTTCTAATCTTTTTCTCATTGCCAGAAAGTTGGAACAACTTGGTCATGGTTGTAAGTAACTCTGTCTTTGGTTCAAACACTCTAAAGTGTGATGATGTTGTTGGTGTTAACCTTAGCGAGGAAATGCGATGGAAAATCACAGGTGAGACATCATCTAAGGCATTAAACATGGAGAACAGGGGAAGACAAAAGGATAGAGGAAAGGGATCATGGAACCGTGGGAATTCTAGGAAGGGAATATCCAAATCCAGATTGAGAAAGATAGAAAGCTGGAATTGTGGAAAGAAAGGACATCTGAATAAAGACTACAGAGCTCCAAAGAAACAAAGAGATGGAACACAAGAGAAAATCAAGAAGCAAA
>JASDQU010033507.1:4644-22007 GCA_032191745.1 Picea mariana | reverse complement strand
TAGGCAGTCTTTTAAGTTTTGTACATCATCTATGTTTGAGCACCAACTCTCTAGTTTCTCTAGCACCCACTAGAAGGAAGCACCAACTCCCTGAGTGTTCCAGCACCGACTGGATGGAAGCACCTACTTCCACTTATACAAGCACCGACTTGCATACAGAAAACTCTGTGTTTTCCCAAGCACCACCCTATTTTCTAGCCACAACTAGATGAAAGCTACAACTCCAAATATTCAAGCATAAAATTGAATATCAGAGGACCACAGTCCTCCCTAGCACCACCTTACCTCCCTGATTATGAACAAATGATTGACAAACAAACAATACAGATATTTCAATTCTTACCCCTTCTTCACTGTTCTGCAATTCTTCTCTGGTTCAAACATTATTCTGCAGTTTTGCTCTGCTTCATGCTATTCTGCTATTTTCATCTTGCTTCTATATGTTCGACGACTGTTACTCATCTCTAATTTTTATCTCATGCTCTGCATTCTTTCATCTTACCTGTCTTACAGTTCATCTCACTGTTTCGGTTAGAACCACCAACCTTAAACAGTCACTGCATCTCGCCTTTTATGCTCACCGGTCTCATTAGTTATGCCTCGAATCTCCTTGGGAAAAAAAAAATGTCTCAACAACTGAATCGCCAACCGATCAAGAACCATGATTCAATTTTGTAACTGAATCGTAAGTGAGCTTAATAATCATGAAAATAAACGATGACCCTTCGATCATATTCTTGATTAACCTGCACCGTTGGATTACCACTGATGGATCTCGTGCCTACTCCATATTCCCACTGGCTATGACCACGGGCCTAATCAGAATGCCTTTCTCATTTCACATTTCGGCAATCCTATGTCGAAGGGTCTCGACACTCCATGTTTTGATCGCTGAAAAAGAGCTTAGCTCCGTTAGCTCCACCTTCTCATATGCTCACCGACGGTGACCACAGCCTACACAAAAAGGCGTTTTCGCATTTCATATTTTGACAATCTAGAGGTGAAGAGTCTTGACTCTTCATGTTGCGATTTTCGAAAAGGGGCTTAGCTCTGCTAGGTCCTCCCTCTCACATGACCACCGATGGTGACCACAGGTTGCGTCAAAAAAGTGCTTTGCAATTTCGCATTTCTGCATTCTTGTCATGAGTGTCTTTGACATCTCCAACTCCTAGTATCCGAAACTCCGAAATGGAACCTTTGTCGTACTTTGATCTATCGCCACATGTCCTTCTTGGATCAACGATCTAGATCTTATCGTGATTTCGCATATCTTGAATTTGAGGGGTTAGGGGCCTCCTTCCTTTGACCTTTCAATCAACAAAATGATGACCTCTTGCCACGTGTACTCTGCATCCAACGGTTCACGTCATTTCGCAACTTTGGAGTGTTAGCTAACTCTTGGGCTTATTCTCCTTGCAACTCCATTGGATCCAACGGCTGACAGGTATTCTTGAAGCAAATATTCGGTCACGATCCTTTTGGAATGGTCAACGGCTATGATCTTTTCGAATGATCTGATGATCTAGATCTATTCTACGATGTAGCTCTTTGTATCTTATCATGTCCTCCCATTCAACAAGATCTGACGACTGACAAGAATCGTGTTTTAATCCGACGAATGGTGGGATTTCTGCTAATCAACAATTCAACCTATTAGCCCCGCTTTATCTATCCTTCCACTTTGAGAGGATCTAACGGCCATTAGGGATTCTGAAGGATCCAACGATCACTATTCCTCTTCTCAGTTGATCTTTCCATTGTCATGCCATCATCTCTCTGTTGAACGTGTTGATCTTTTCCATCAATGACAAAAAATGCTACCTCTGTCTGAAAACATGCCAACAGCCCGAACCACCCTGTCATTCCACAGACTCAGTAAACCTACAAGATAAAAATCCTGCAATCATCTTAGGTCCTATGGTAGAAGACAAAGATGATTCATCCCCTCCCTTCTACACATCCCTGAATATACATGACAAGGTGTTGCACAACTGTCTGATGGATTCAAGGGCTTCCCATAATCTCATGCCCAAAACTGTCATGGAAGAATTAGGACTGGAAGTCACAAAGGCTTATCATGATTTGTATTCTTTTGAATCAAGGAGAGTGCAATGTCTTGGGGTCATCAAAGATCTGGTGGTAACCTTGTTTCAGCTGCCCATGAAAAGTGTGGTCATGGATATCGTGGTGGTTGATGTTCCTCCCAAGTTTGGTATGTTGTTGTCAAGATCTTGGATAAAAAGACTTGGGGGAACCTTGCAGATGGACCTCACATATGCTACCATTCCATTCTTTGGAGGGGAGCATAAGAGACTATACAGAGAATCTCATTTGGCCTACATTATCAATGATGAAGCCGACCCTACCAATCATCCTATCTTTGCCTTTGATATTGATTTGGGTTCCATTCTGTTGCATCTCATTGACGCTCTTGAGCCCCCTCTTGAAATAAGAAAGCCTATTTCTCTCTGTGAAGATTCTCCTCCAATTACCTCTATTTGGAAAATGTTCTTTGATGGATCTTCTTCTAAAGAAGGTGTTGGTGCTGGAGTAGTTTTTGTTTCCCCTGCCCAGGAAACCACATCCCTGTCATAAAAGTTAGAATTTGAAGCTACCAATAATGTGGCAGAGTATGAATCTCTTGTTTCAAGCTTAAGGGTTTCAAAGGACATGGGGATTTAAGAGATATCTGTGTTTGGAGATGTTGAACTGATTATCTAGCAGATCATAAACATTTATCAGGCCAAACACCCTCGGCTTAGGATTTACAGAAATGAAGTATGGGACCTCATTGACAGTTTCTTCCTAACTTTCAACATATCATTTATTCCAAGAGGAGAAAACATTGTGGTTGATTCTCTGGCTATTTCGGCAAGCAATTTTAGAGTTCCTCTTCCACCTAAACTCAGGTACGATGTAGAAGTGAAATACAGGCCCTCTATTCCTAACAATGTCAAGCATTAGAAAGTGTTTGAGAATGATCTTGAGATCAAAAGATTCTTGTAGACTTTTGATGAGTTCTCAACATTACATATTGATCAAGATCCTGACTCCAAAATCGATCCTCATGTAGATATTTTTCTGAACAAGATTGCTAATCATCATATTGTTCAGTTGCCTAGTAATCATATTCCCAAGGGGCTAGTTCCTTTGGAAAGATTATTCGATAGGAATGATGTGGCAGTAAAGGGTAAAGTTTCAAACAAGGATGTTCAGGTAGCTAAGTGCAACATTGGCACTGAGAAGGAGCCAAAGTTTGTCAAATTGTCAAGTAGCTTGACAAGAAAGTAGAGAGTCGAGTATGTTGAGTTATCAAAAGAATTTGCTAATGTTTTTTCTTGGACCTATGAAGACCTTAGAACATATGACACAGCTGTCATTGAGCATAAGATCCCACTGAAAGAGGAGGCTAAACCATTTAGGAAGAAATTAAGACAGATAAACACTATGTTGTTGCCTATAATGAAAAGAGAGGTAAAGAAGCTACTGGATACCCAAATCATCGTACCCTTGAGATATTCAGAGTGGGTGGCCAACCTGGTCCTGGTAAGGAAGAAGAGTGGGGAAATCATACTTTGTGTCGATTTCAGAAACCTGAACAGGAGCTCAAAGAAAGAAAACTACCCCTTGCTGAAAATGGAACACATATTGCAAAGGGTAACCGATGCATCAAGAATATCCATGATTGATGGATTTTCAAGCTACAATCAGATCTCAGTCCTACCTGAAGACAGAAAAAACATCCTTCACCACTCCTTGGGGTACGTTCATGTATGCCAAAATGTCGTTTGGATTGATGAACGCAGGGGCGACCTTTCAGCGAGCCATGGATATAGCTTTCATTGGAGAAAGGGATAAGTTTGTGGTCATCTGTTTGGATGACATTACAGAATTCTCCAGGTCTGACAGAAAGCACTTTGAGCATTTAAGAAGGGTGTTCTTGAAATGCAGAAAGTTTGGTCTCTCCTTAAATCCCAAAAAATCTATCTTTTCCATGAAGGAGGGAAAGATGTTGGGCCACATAGTATCAGTCGAAGGAGTCAAGATTGATCCCAACCAAGTTGAAGCAATTCAAACCTTGTCACTCCCAAGATCTAAGAAACAATTCCAATCTTTCCTAGGAAAAATTAATTTTCTGAGGAGGTTTGTTTCCAATTTTGTTGAGATGGCAAGGCTTATAAAAGCCATGTTAAGGAAGGGAAATGAATTTAAATGGACTGTTGAGTCTCAGAATTCCTTTGATATGATAAAGAAGGCCTTGACTGAGGAACCTGTTCTTATCAGTCCCAATTACTCAAAGGATTTGCTTATTTTCTCATTTGCTTCATTTGACATTGTAGCGGTTGTTCTGCTACCGAGGAATGTTGAAGGGTTGGAGCAGCCCATCTCCTTTTTCAGTCGAGCATTGAGAGATGCTGAGGTAAAATATGACATGATGGAAAAGCATGCCTATACTTTGGTTAAATCTCTCAAGGCTTTCAGAGTCTATGTCTTGCAGTAAAAAATTGTTGCATATGTCCCTTCAACTGTTGTGAAGGAAATTCTCATTCAACTGGACATAGATGGAAGGAGGAGCCGATGAATTGCCAAAATCCTCGAATTTGACCTGGAGATAAAGCCCACCATATTGATTAAAGGTCAAGGTTTAGCCAGACTGTTGGCCGAATCTAATTGCAAAGCCTTGGGGGTAAGCTTCATCAACGAATTCTCATAAAATCAGCAGGCTGAACCATATGATACAAATGCTCAGGCAGACCCCCATTAGCAGAATGTCCTTGGTACAAGGATATCATATATTTTCTACAAGAATTGCAAACCGTTGATGGCATGCAAAGGAACAAGGCACGGGCTTTAAAGCTCAAAGCAATTAAATATTGCCTTGTTGATAAATATTTATATTGGAAAGACCCCTTGGGGGTACTTCTGAGATGTTTAGACCCACATGAAGCACAAAGGATTATGTCAAACTTTCATGATAGTTTGTGTGGGGGACATCACTTATGGAGAACAACAACCCATAAAATTATCAAGGCTGGTTATTTATGGCCCACTCTGTTCACTAATGTTTGTGCAAAAGCTTGAGCTTGTGCTAAATGTCAGAAATTCTCAGGAAAGCGGCATCTTAAGCCCCTACCATTGAAACCTGTGGTTGCTTTAGGGCCCTTCCAGCAATGGGGCCTAGATTTCATTGGAGATATTCATTCTGCATCTAGTGGTCAGCATAGATGGATCATGACTTCCACCGATTATTTTACCAAGTGAATAGAAGCTATCCCCACAAGGAGTGTGTCCCACAAGGTAATCATCAACTTCCTGGAGGATATCATAGCAAGGTTTGGTTGTCCGAGCAGAATTGTCATCGATAATGTTGCATATTTCAAAGTTGAACCATTGATCCAATTCTATGAGCAGTTCGGAATTGCGTTGATCCACTCTACGCCTACTATCCGCAAGGCAATGGATTAGCAGAGTCCTCTAACAAAAGCCTCATCAAAATCATCAAAAGATTGTCAACAAAAAAGCACGGGATTCGAAGCTCAAATTTTCTTTGTGGGCTGATAGAGTGACAGTTAAATGGTCCCTGGGCATCTCTCCTTTCCAGCTTGTATATGGGACTGAAGCAATTTTTCCCTCTAAGCTCGCCTTGCCAGTAGAAAAGTTCTTCCAAGACTGTTAGGAAGAGCCCAATGATATGATCAGGAGGATTCATCAGCTGGTAGAATCATAACAGACGAGAGAGCAAGTGATGGACAAAGCACATGACCGTCCACAGAAAATCAAGTAGGCCTTTGACAGGGAGAGCAGAAAAGAGGATTTTCAGCTGGGAAATCTAGTGCTCAAATGGGATGCTCCCAGGTAGGACAAGGGAAAGCATGGAAAATTCAAGGCCCTTTGGATCAAACCCTTCACGATTTCAAAGGAATTTCCTAATAACACTTACAAGTTGCGGAATCTGGAGGGTGATGAAGTTTTTGTTGGCCCTGTAAATGGGCACTTCCTAAAAAGGTTTTTTGTTTAAAATCCACAACCGATGTCCCACCACTGTAAATACCATTTTTGTTTATTTTGTCTGGTTTTAATAGAAGACTCCATAACCCAAAGCAAGGCACTAGAGTTGCGCGTTCTTGGCAGCTTGCAGGGAGCATGCCATCCCCTGTGGAGCCAAATGTTAGCAATTAATATTGTAATGTTCTGATGGATGGTGGTTTTGGCCTAAGTCTGTGATTTTTGCCTGTCTTTTCCCCTTTGTGCAAACCCAATCATAGATTTCTCTTTCCAACATACATTTCTCTTTGTTGTTTGCCTTCATCCTTGGTCGACTGGTTTTCCTTGTCGAAATTGGCTGAGGGATATCATCCCCGAGTTTCTCTGTTTCCCCTACGACCGATTACTTCTCACTTTACCTCCACTACTTAGCCTTTGTTTTTCCAAACCTAAGTCATGTCGTCCAAGTCTTCATTGTCACTATCTGCAGCACTAAGAGCAGTTAGATAGTGACACAAATCAAGTGAGCGGGCAAAGATAAATTTTCAGCGGCAAGGATCCATCGATGGAGTAGATCGATGGTCATTGGGTAGTTGGGGCTGTCAAGTTGCCCAAATTTTAGTGCCAGGGCAGAGGCATGAGATCAGAGGTCAATCAAAGAATTAGATCTGGGCCATCCGTTTGTGAGAAGCAGAGAGTCGATGATTTGACTTCGGCGATTTCAGGAATCGACATTTCGGGGTTCTCGTCAATAAGTGCACCCATAGACCTAAGCCCAGAAATGTGAAACCCCGGTTTCGCTATTTTGGAAATCGAAGGTTTCCTTGGAGCAGCATCTCTTTTCCCCGAAACGCGAAATCGCGAAAGCTCCCAGGGGCTGGGCTCATGGTTCTAGTGCCCGGTAACAAAGGAAGCAGGTTCAAAAAAAGGGGGCTAGCACTCATCACATAGTCATCATTTCATGTTATCAAAGGAGCGATCGTAGCCATCAATTTTAAAGGGAGTCTGATCGTCGATCTCAGCGGTTGTATCGCGATTTCAGGCATCTCTATTGTAAAGCCAAGGTGGAGAGAAAACTCCCGAAATGAGAAGTCGTGAAATATCATGTGGGATAAGCATAAGGTCAAATCCCACGGTCACATGGGGAAATTGGGAAGAACCACGCTAAACGAGTCGAGAGCATTGTATTGGGTGCGTAAGAAGACAACATGGTTTCAAGGTGCTAAGTTTAACTCAGTAGGCCAGGGGTGCCGCTTAAGAGCTTTCATGGATGTCTGGGATTGTCCTAATCCCAATAAGGACAGTTAATGAAGCTGAAGAAGGTGGTTGAAACCTAGTTTCAACCATAAATAGGAAGCATGGAAGCACTAGTCGTGGAGGCGGGCTATCAGCCCAAAGGTCACCCTATCATGAAATTTTCCTGCAAAACCCATATTGTCTTAGATTTGGGTCTGACAAAGGAAATATTGTGCAGTCTAACAGAAGGAGAAGAAACGCAAAGCTTTGAATGCATGGGTCCAATTCCATCCCTGGTGGACGTTAGCATTTCTAAGTATATATACTCATGTTTTATATTTTGTAAGTGTCAATGGTAGAGCTACGCTCCCGCTTATAAAGTTTTAACGAGGCCTCTGGTTCTTTGGTTATGCTATGTATTTGAGATTTCTTGTTTAATGAAAGTCAGCCTCTTTTCATCTCTTTGTAAACTCTATGTTAAGACACTCGAAATTGGAAGATCCAATCAAGGGTGATGGTGTTGCTGCGACACAGGTTTGATCACTACAATATCTTCACAGTTTTAATCAGTTTCCTGTGTTACATTTTCCCCTCTTATACTAAGTAGCTAAGAATTGGAGGATCCAGTCGAGTTGTTACAGCAGCATTGCAATGTTGGTTCAATCATCGTGTTGTTGTGGCTATGTCATTTAGACATATCTTAGATTTTGAAGCTCTGAGTCCAAGAGGATCTCATTCTCGAAGCTTTTCCTCCTCAGGCTGTTGGAAGACCGGATGTCCATAGAAGGCCCTTACATCTTCTCACCAGCTCTTCCCCCTACTCACCTTTTACAGCAAATCACTGACTAAAGTTAGATCAAGACCTCACTTGCCTATGCATGCCAACCCATTTTTTTGATTTAGAACGATATAATCCTGAGACAGTGTCCATTAGACCACCTTTAATTTTATTCATTGTGACATACAAACTGATGGGTACTAGGCTTACCTCTGCACAATCTAGAGGTGGCATCTGGTGCTAACACAACTCATCCTTGTTGTGGTAGATTGAAGAAGAGAAATAATGAGGAGAGTTCACAGACTTGACCTACAATTGCACTCAGATAAAGAAGCAAGAAGATCAACCAAGGAAACAAGAAGAATAAGACTGAGAGGTCTACATCAAACAAGACATTCCTTGTTTTTCACTGTTTTAAGAGGAGAGGCCATAATGATACCAATTGTTGGTACTCAATGGCTTGTTCATTCTTTTAGAAGAAAGGCCATCTTGAGACATCTTGCAAGCCACATACCACAAGCAAGCCACATTCCAATTCTTGTTTCGGATATTGCATCTAAAGAATCCTATTATGAATTTGTGTTGAAGACAGGTGCAAGAAGGTCAAGAACATTGCAATAGTTATGGAGAACTCCATCAATGCTTGTAAGCATGTACAAGCATTGAAGAGTTGCTTCCATGCTAGGAAGAAATCGATCTTAGCATATGAGTGCAACCACACTTCCCTTGTGGAATTGTTATGTGATTTCGGCATGCTTGGGTCACACTGAAAAGGAAGACCATCATTCGAGTTGGCTTCATGACTTCCAAGGTGGACAGTCTCTAAGACAGGGAGAGAGATGGGAATAAGTGTTGATTCCAAAGTTCGGATAGTGAGATTTCTCAGAGCTGAGATTTAGTAAGAATAATTTCGATATGGGAACAGGCAATCCAGAACAATATCTAGATCCATAGCGAGGGATGAGATTCAGTAGCCAAATCGATGAGCCAGAGTCAAATTCAGAGTTGTTTCCAAGAGCCAGAGTCATAGCCATGTTCCAAAGAAGCAGACATAAGTACATTGATCTAGATTGGGTTCCTTGAGATTTTGGAGACAAAAAAAGCCTTTCAATAGGAAGGTGTGATCCAAAATGGATCTAAACCGATGAACGGGTGTAAGATTTATTGCCTACAATGTAATTTGGCAAATAGAGAATATTTATTAAACATTATAAAATCAAGTAAATGTAAAACACAATGAGACAAGAGTGAGAGAAAAGTAAAAAAAATAATTAAATGAAAAGAAGAGGAATAGAAGAGAAGGATGAGGGATGGGAAGTGAAGATCCATGTATGTTTTCCTTCCCTACCCCTTAGCTATCCCTATTTCCTCATATAATTTCACTCCCAATGGGTCTTTTGTCCAAGGAGAGGAGGATGAACAACATTGTAATCATAGATAGCCGAATGAAATGTTGAGTCCACAAAAAGTTGATTTCCCATTTTGGTTTAAGGATAAATAATTTCTCCATGTGTCTAGTGTGTGTGCATTTTGACATTTCCATGTTGCTTAATTGATTCACCATTATATTGAATTAATCGGGCATTTTAGTTACTGATTTATCTTAATCAATGTAGTTAGAAATTGCTTGGTTTTTTCTAGCATTGTCATGTGGATTACTTTGATGGAAAGTTGAATCCCAATAGCCACAATGATTTAGTAAATCGATATCTTTCTCTCTCAAACCAATGGCTTCACACTCTAGGTTCAAAAAAATCATTCCGTGAAATTCATTATTGTCAATTACTTGGTCAACCCTAATTTCCAAGAGAGGTTGTTCGTCTATCCATTGCTTAGGGAGATCGAGGGTTATGATAAAATAGTTGTTATTCCCAGTTTCAATTGCCCATTGAGTTACCAGTTTGTTTTAATATAATAGTTTGGTGATTTTATCTTCCCTTTGAGATGAATTTCTCTTACCTAGCTTTCACTCTTTTCCATAGGTTGCACGCATCTCCATAGGTTGTACGCAGGTTTGTTGGACATTTAAAACTAGATGAGCGTTTTTCTCCCTTTTCTAGATGGTATGATCATCCCTTGAATCGTCCTCTCACTCATTGGGTCAATTGCTCACTTGCATGGGTTGATTCCTCCCTTGGTTGATCATTTCATCTTTTCCTTAGGTCACAGGATTCTCTCTAAGCCATCTTATCAATAGTTGGTGGGTTATACGAAGGTTGTACGAGTTGTACATGGTTGTAGGATGCCATCTACTTTGTTGGGAATTTGGAATAGAAGCATTTTCCATTGGTTTCCAGTTTACATGCTCCAGAAAAGTGTGTGTGTGTTGAAGACACCCATTATTTCTGTGGAAAAGAAGAACATACATCCTCATGAGCAAAATTTGGATTTATTTCAAATCAATATAAAACTAAGGATCATCGAGATCCCATAGACATATACTCTTAGATAATTCCCAATTTGCCTTTCATGAGGAATTGGTGAGTTCACATATGGGAGCGGAAGTCGAGTAGAATCAAATGATCATATCATCTCTTCATCATTTCAGGTTTTAATGAATGTTATGTTCACATTCACATTGTTGGCAAGTGGTAAAAATGAGAAGTTCAATAATATGTTTTGCAAATATTTGTGGTGATCGTTGAACTTATATCTATGGTATTCACAACAATTTACCCAATCCATCGGAGAGATAGAAATCATTTGACAGCTCATACATCCTGAAAAGAAGCGTAAGGGACCGAATTTTAAAGATATCCCATCGCATCAAGTGTTTTTTGTGTTGAGGGTGGAAACATTAATAAGCTACTCAATTTTGTATCTACACTAGACCTAACAAATCTCTGTCTTTAGAATCCTTGTGTGATAGAATTGGAAGAAGCTTCGGGCATTGCCTCTGTAGAGTCATTCTCATTCATCTTGTAATTGGAAAGGTCAATTTTGGATTTTACAAGCAGTTCCAACAAAAGGGAAGAAGGGAGATCTTGAAATAGGAATCATCTTTTAGTGTTGGAACACTACTATTCACAATAACCATGTTAAGCATGTTATGTTGAACAAACTGAGTATCATAGATGCAAGAAATTATCATCCTTGAACACTAGATTATTGTGCATTCAAGGTTATTGTTGTTTAATGATGGTTTGAGTAAAGCGTGGTGTATGCACTTCAATGGAATAGAGACATATATGTTTTCAAACTATGAGCCTCCATAACAGAGGCCTTGGAATCAATTCACAGAACATAGATTTAGAGTATTTGCCAAGCCTTGTTGTTTATTGATCTCACTTATTACTAGCTAGTGGTTGTGGTGTGTAGGTTACAACTAGAGAATAGGCCTTGCAACCATCAGAAGAATAGAGAGAAAATGAAGAAGAACAAAGGATCTATGTTGGTGAAGTGAGTAGGCTATAAGTCTCTCGTTTACGGATCAACATACCACACAAAGACCCATGCTTTCTTCAAGAAAAAGGAAAGAAATTTTATGTCCTAGAAAGAGAATATTTGTTACCTGTAACGTAACGAGAACATAGATATTTTTTAATCAATTAAAATTTCAAAGAAGACATGGTTAGAAGATATGCATATTTTTGGCATTTGACCATAATTTGAAAGGAAGAAAAAGTATTTTCCCCATTTATTCAATTTTTTTAATGATACTTGCTACAAAAAATTTAGTTTGTCTTGTTATTTCTTTTAACCTAGAGGAAGTATATAAAAAATGAAATGAAGGAAAAGAGTGATGACTACCTATTCTTTGAGTCTTCAAAAAGGGTTATTGAAAATTAATACCATGTAAATTGATTAACTAGGGAAGTAAAACCAAATTATACCTTAAAAAAAGAGGGTTAAGGAACATAATGAGAGTAAGATATTGTGTAACAAAATATATGGAATTCTTCCTTCAAAAGAGGGTTCTATTAGTCAGGTGGAGAATCAAGAAAGTCCTAGATCTAACGGAGAGAAGCAGTTGCATAAATATTAAAAGCAATGGATGTTGCATTGAAGGCACAACAAGTACCCAGGTGACTCTTTTAGAAAATTGGTGTGCACTACAATTGGTTGTGCAAGTGATTCGATGGATGGGAGTAGAGACATACTCAGCGTTCACATCATCATAGATTGTTAGATTTATGAATTGTAAATTGTGTAAGTATTTGGTATTTTACGTTGAACAATATGGTGTTAAGTTTTGTCCCATTGTATGTTAGGTGATCATTGTGACATCAAAATGTTTTCTAGCTCATCCAACGAACAAACCCAAAAGTATTGTAAATGTGTAAACTCAGACATTATGAATGTGTGAGTGATGTATGGATTGAGCATACATCAATTAAAATATATCATTCATTTTCTCTCTCAACTACTATACAAACAGCCTGAGTGGGCCTAATGGTTAAGAACATGTGTTTCCTCTTAAGATGTCACAAGTTCAAATCCAGAGGGGGGTAGGGTATGTATACCTCTGTAGACTTTACCAGTCAAATCACTGGGTGGAGGGGGGTCCCTTGTCCCACAAACAAGGGGGTCTCATCCACCAATTTGGTGTGGCTTGGCTGTGACCTTAAAAATAGATTATTATTATTATTATTTCTATTTGTGCTTTAAATTTGTAACAAACACTGCATAGTATAGTTTAAGAAAGGCATGATTGCAATGATTTATATGATGTATTTGTAATGATGTCCAAATGAGGAGCCATTTACATGATTCCAAGTTAGTAGGTGTGATATATTTAAGTTTAAGTACAATGAGCTTTTCCCACCCGCAAATAATATCATCGTCCATGAAGTTGGTCAACAGGTTGTTGACCATGCATGCAAGGATCATTTGTAAGTCTTGAAAATTTAAAATATCAAAAAGTTCCAAACAATACAATTTCAATTCCAATCCCTCCAAGATTTTTGTTGCACAAATAGTCCTCATGTTCTAAAAGTTCAATGGAATTGCTAAAGCAAAAACTTCAATAAAGCTTAAAATTTCAAAAGAGTTAGCTTTATCAAATATGTGATATATCCTCTCTATAGTTATAGGAAAACACATTAAATTAATGGTAGGACGAAGTAACTACAACAACTACATATGATAAATTATGAGCCACCTTCCATAGAGAAACACAAACTAAGTATATAAAAGGACAATCTTCTTAACCCAATAAATTGTCATATAAAAGGACAATTTTCTTAACAAAAGGCCAAGTATTTGTAATGATGTCCCAATAAGCAGCCATTTATATAATTCCAAGTTAGTAGGTGCGATTTATTTAAGTTTAAGTACAATATGATTTTCCTGCCCACAAATAATATCACCATTCATGAAGTTGGTCAACATGGTGTTGACCAACTTGAGAAAGGTTATCTCACCTATCTATGACAACATGGGTTGGATACAATATGTTCAACAACACATGTATTCCAACATAGGACGAACACCTTCAGTAACCACTCACACAACCAGATCAAAGATCAACACACCGATTTTTAGACGTGGTAAAACCCCTACGGAGAAACATCCATGGACTCAACCAACACGACCACTTGGAGCATTTTATTAATGCAAAAGAAAAAGATTACAAAGATTTTACAAGGGAGTTTCTCACAATCGAACATTGGAAAATGACCATCCATGCTATTTAAATAAAGATCATGGACCAATTGGGTGTTAAGCCATGGATCAATGGTCATTAAGATCGAGGAGATTATGAACCCTCAAATCACTCTATGTCGGGAACATATCGTGACCATCGGATTTCCCAACTACAAATGCATACTAAAGAAACACACTAAGAAACACACTTTTACCTAACGGCACATTAGACCAAGCAGATATTAACTAACTCCTAAGTGTATAAATATCCTAAAATCCCCCCTTAAGAAAAACTTGGGATATGATTAAAGGATTTCAATAGTGACACAATCAGAGAAGGAAGGAGGCATTAGAGCCTATCCCCCCTTGATGACAACTTCTTGAACTCCTAACATAGATCAAATTTTGGAAAACTTCGCTTATGTAAGAGATTTTGTGAAAATGTCTGCAACTTGATCTTCTGTAGGGAAAAAGAGCACTTCAATAACTTGATCATGAATGATCTTTTTGATGAAGTGTGTGTGTATCTCGATGTGTTTTCTATGATGATGTTGAACTGGGTCTTTGGCTAGCTTGATGGCACTCTGATTGTCGCACCAAAGGTTGGTCGGATGTTATTGTTGGAATCCAAACTCTAAAAGAATTTGTCGAAGCCATAAGGCTTCCTGACTTTCATTTACCGTTTTTCAGTACAATAATTCCGCTGAATAAAGTGCAATAGCTTGTTGTTTCTTACAGGCCCAAGTGACAGGTCCTAAACCAAGGCTGAAAACATAACCTACAATAGACTTTTGATCATCAGGGTCGTTGGCCCAATCTGAATCAGTGAAACCAATCAATGAAGGAGTCCCCCCTGAACTGTAATGTATCATGAACTGAATTGTACCACGGACATAGTGAAGTATCCTTTTATCTGCTTTCCAATGGCTGTCATGGGGTTTTTTCATATACCAGGCAACAAGACCAACAACAAAGGAAATATCAAGACGGGTATGAGTCAAGTATAAGAGGATACCAACTAACTGACAGTATAAGGTAGCATCAACTTTGCGTGAAGAATAGGTGGCAGCAAGCTTGACTACAGACTGGAAGGGAGAAGGGTCCAGTTTACAATCATCCATGTGAAAGCGATGAAGAAGGTGACAAGCATACTTAGATTTGGAAAGAAAAATTCCTTCATTGATTTGCAAAAATTGGAGGCTAAGGAAATAGTGCAAAAAGCCTAAGTCTGTCATTTCAAATTTCCTCTTAAGGCTGGTTTTCACATCAGTTAAAAGTTTTGAGTCACTACTAGTAAGGATAAGGTCATCAACATAAAGAACAAGGATTATGAGATGGCTTCCTATTTTCTTGGTATAGACATTAGGATCATAATGACATCTAGAGAATCCAGTGGCAATAAGAAAGCTTTCCATTTTGGCATACCAAGCTCGGGGAGCTTGCTTAAGACCTAAAGTGATTTCTTAAGGCGACAAACAAGGATAGAGTCATTCTGGACATAGCTAGGAGGTTGTTCCATGTAGATTTATTCTTGCAAATATTCATGCAAGAAAGAGGATTTAACATCCATCTGATGGACCTCCCATTTATGCGAGGCAACAAGGGAAAGAACAAGGCAGATGGAATTCATTTTAGCTACAGGGGAAAAGGTTTCATTATATTCAATTCCTTCAACTTGGGGAAATCCTTTGGAAACTAACCAAGCCTTGTGTCTTTCAACACTTCCATATTATGCATACCTAGTTCTATAGACCCATTTACATCAAACAAGTTGTATTCCTTTCATAAGAGGTACAAGATCCCAAGTATCATTTTCCATTAAAGAACGATACTCTTCATTCATTGATGTATCGCAATGTTGATGACCTGAAGCTTCTGCAAATGTCTCTGGATCATGATTCCATGAAACTTGAGCCAAAAGAGAAGAGGATCACTGGAAATATGAACGTGTTCGACGTTGATCTGAAGGATCACCGACAAAATCACCAGTTGTTTCTCTTGTTGAACAGACCCATCTAGGAAGCAGTGGAGCTGGAGCTGGTGTTGGTTCAGATTCAAGGGACTCATCTGGAGGAAGCTGAGCAGGCGGAGGTCGATTTTCATTCTCATTGTCATCATCTGAAGAGGAAAAAAGAACAGAAGGAGGCACAAACATTGAAGATGGCTCGCAGGTCGAAGAAGGCACAAACGTCGAAGATGGCTCGCAGGTTGAAGAAGGAACAAACACTGAATTAGGCTCGCATTCCAAAGAAGGCACAAATGTCAAATTAGACTCGCAGGCCAAGAGATTTTCATCAAATTTAACATCTCGTCTAATAATAATTTATTTACAATGTGGTTGAAGAAGTCTATAACCCTTGACATCTTCAGAATAACCAACAAATATAGACTTGTCACTTTTAGGCTACAATGCTTTCTTTTTCTCATCAGGAATGCGAGCCCATGCTATACTTCCAAATACACAGAAGTGACTTGCATCTGGTTTAATTTTAGTCCAAGCTTCTTCCAGTGTTATATCTGTAAGAGCCTTTGTGGGAGTGCGATTTACTATGTAATTTGCAGAGTTGATGGTTTCTACCCAATACTTTAGACTTAATCCCTTAGATTGGATCATACAATTAGCCATTTATTTTAATGTGGGGTTCTTTCTCTCAGCAACATCATTTTGTTGTGGTGTATATGGAAAAATGTGTTGCATTTGGATGCCCTGTGTAGTGCAGTAACTTGTAAAATTATTGTTTACATATTCGCCTCCATTAGTTGTTCTTAACCTTTGAATTTGATGTCTTGATTTATTTTCTACAAGGGCCTTGTAGGCCAAAAACTTGTCAAAAACTTTGCTCTTAAGTTTTAAGAAGTAAACCCACGTACGTCTGGAAAAATCATAAATGAAAGTTAATAAATACTTGCACCCAGGAAAAGAAGGAGAAGAAAGTGGACCACACAAATCATTGTGAGCAATATGCAAAGGGCTCGAGGAGTGCCCAGAGGCACATTTGTCAAAATTGTCCCGATGATGTTTGTTGAGAAAACAACCAAAACAAACACCACCTTTGCATTAAACAAGAGGAAGACCAGTCACCATCTATTGATTACATAGTTGATGCAATGAGCGATAGTTTAGATAACCAAACCGCTCATGCCAAAGTTTGCTCAAGTCATCGCTATGAGCAACAAAAATTGATGAAAAAGATGATGACCCAAAGTTCTCAAACTTGTACAACCTGATAATATCATCAACAATTCCAGTTGCAAGGACATGTTTGGGATCTTTTAGATCCTTGATTACAATTTGGTGAGGTGAAAACTCTACGGTTTTATCTTCACATGAATGAGTGATTTGATATACTGATAGAAAGTTGCAAGAAAGACTTGGAACACATAATACATCATTGAAATGATCGTTTTGTACTTGAATTGTTCCAAATCCTTAAACACTAAGATATTTATCATCACCAACAAATATTTGTTTGGTGTTACATTCATTTAGAGAAGAAAATATGTCTCTATCCTTAGCCATATGATAATATGCTCCAGAATCAATAAGCCACTCATCAGAAGAAGAAGTAGAAGTTGTATTGAAGGAGAAACCAGAAGCAAAATGTGCATGTCCATGAGAAGAAGAAGAAGAATCAATAATGATGTTGTGCTTCTTCATCGTTGCTTCTAAAGTTGTCATCTTCTTGAAACATTTGGACTCATCATGACCATCTTTATCACAAAAGTGGCAATGTTTGTCAGTCTTTTTATTTTTATATTGTGCTCCTTTGTCACCATT
>JASDQU010033506.1:14419-25793 GCA_032191745.1 Picea mariana | reverse complement strand
CTTTTCTTAACTAAACACTTTAAATTATCAAAAGAAAAAAAAAAAAAAAAAAAACTAATGGATTTATTATTATTGTAACATGGTGTATATAAGCTCTTTCAAATTTTTTTACAAGTTTTTTATTATTTTCTTTATCTATTTTTGTTTTCTTGTTATTTATTATATTTAACTTAAAGAAAATTGAAAATATCAAATAGGTACAATATTTTATAATTTATTTTGGTAGTTATTAAATTAATTTCTTGCTAAATAACCCTTATTTTACGTAACTCTCTTTAGCAATAACTTTCCCTAATTTTTTATTAGTTTTGCTTTAGTTGCTTTCTTGCTAAAATAAAAACAAAAACTTTATCAAATTTTAATCTTCCTTGTATGCATTTTCTTTAATGTTTAAATTCTTTTAAGATTTAATCTTGTTATTTCACATTTATAAACTCATATACAAGAGCATAAAAATTATAAATTGCATAAAAATCAAATATTTTTAAAAACAAAATACAAGGCAAAGGGATTCATGTTTGGACTTTAGGTTAGAGGAGATTTAACCCGAAGTTCAATGTGTTTTCTCGTTGGGGCTCTAAGCCTTTGGTGAAATTATTGTCTCTTCCCGTCTAGCCCCACAGGAGGTCGATATGTTGGTGTTGGGGACTCTCTAGTCCCTTGACGTCAACAATCCATGCTTCAAATTCCCAAAATTATGGAAGGGGTTGCTCCCAGATGGAATCATGGTAGATGGAAAGACTCTACCTATCTGGTTATCAAAATAAGGGATTGTTCCCTATTGGCATTCCCATTGATAAAAATAATCCCACCCATATGGTTCCCAAAAACTTGGGGAGGATGGTTTCCAATGGGAAAACTAGAATAGAGAAAGGATCCACTTCTAAGTGACAACACTAATGTGGGGATATTCCCCCCTCCCCATGAGAAGGAAGGAAGAGGAGTGGGTGAACTCCCTACAGATATGCTAACATTATGGAATATTAGGGGAAAAGTGGTAACAACGTGCGACATCTCAATTGACAACATTCTTAAGGGAAAAAAAAACCTCACAATATGAAGTAGAGGGTTGGGTCCCTACCCCACTGTTGGGAAGAGATGTGGGAGGAACAATGCCTCCACCTGATATTTTTTAGTTGGGAGGGACCATGCTAGGTGCAGTAAAGATAGGAGGACTAACTCCTCTACTAGTAATTATCGATGTGGGGGTGTGAATGTCCCCAAGCCTATAGGTGCTGACAATGTCTTCCATTATAGGCCACTAAAGGCTAGGATTCTCATGAATCTGAGTGTGCAAAGGGGAAGCTATAAGTGGATTTGTAATAGGTGGGTTTAAGTTGATAGGATTTGGATAAAAAATATTCTCAATATCAATGGGACTTAGATTGTCTTGAGGTGAAGGAAATCCTTTGGGAATCATAACACAACCATGTGAGTCCCTTACAAATCCTTAGGGCTCAGGCTCTTTTTTAGTGAGATATTTTTTTGTGGGATTGTCCAAGTTTGGTTGAGTCTATCACACTAAATTTGAAAAACTAGTTTTATTCATCATGTGCCTTCAAGGAGGTGGTTCCATGCTTTCATGTGAAAGACCATGAGTCCTTCTTGATTTCCAGACTGGTTGGTCAACCACTTTGAATTAAATATATGAAAGTGGTGAGACACAAATAAGCTAAGGCCAATTACACAAAGTAGCACACAACTATAAAATTCCTAAGAGGAATAAAAAAAACAAACCACTCTTACAAGGCCCATCCTAGGTTAGTTAGGTCATGAGTCTGAAGTAGTGAAGAGTTGATCAAAGGACTTTCCAGATACCAATATGGGTTGATTAAGTACCAAGATCGATCAATGAAGGAACAAGAGATAGCTATGGTAACCTACTTGCAATTTTCACCTAACATGTTGTAAAATCCCCAGACACCTAGGCTAGGACAGGCTACTCCATAAAACACTTTGACCAAGACCTGGTACCAATTTATAACGTACCCACTCTCCCACTGAGTCTTGTTACCACCATACACATGCTTTGATACCACAATGTAACATCCCCAACACTCTATTGAGCCATGTTACACTAAAATTTCATTGTGTAGTTTCAACTTTGTACACAATCCATGCAATTTCACTTGAAGTAACATGCTTAGCCCAATCTTGAGTCGCACTACACAACTTGTAATAGTGGAAGCAACATTCTCTTTTAAAACAACCTTAAGAAGCATAATTAAATCAAACAACTAGGTGCACAAGCATAGTGACCAAACAATACAATTGTGCGCACAACCACCTAGGCGACATGTGTCACTTCTATTATTATTGTGCAAGGAATCCAATTCCTTAATCACACACACATGAGTTCCATCCTCTTAAGGACACAGGTTACGATCATGCACACTCGGCCACCTAATCCTCTTCTTGATGACTCATAACTGAATCACAAGGTTAAACTTACCCAACAAAGTTACCATCAACTGACATACTCATGCACATATATAATTAAAGGATAAAAACACCATACTTATATGCAAAATCAATATTAAACCAAATAACAAAAAATACTTATATGTAACACATACAAGAATTTAATCCATGTCAAACATAGACAAAATGTATGCAGTAACCAAGACAAGTACATAAGGAACACTTATCTTAAATGAAAGTCATCAAATATGGCCTTGACTCAGATGTTCCTCCTATTCATAGACGTTGTTTCTCATAATATTTTAGCAACAGGTCACCCCTGAGTCAGGGTTCAACTCCACCAGGGAAAACAAGGTCCTAGAAACAAGATATGATCTGAAATTGAACAGAATTTCCCAATCCTAAGTTCTCATTATTGAAACTAGCCCACAGTCCCTCATTCCCCATGCACCTATCACACCCAAGGAAGTGTTTCCCTTCTCTTCTCACCAGTCCTTTGACTACCCCACTTCCCTTCTTATGGTTACCAGCAACAGTTCAGACAGGAAGTCTCTAAGCCCTGCGACTAATGCTCGGCGCACCAGGGAAATTTTCTCAGCAAAACTCTCACCTAGAGAGTATTCCCACAAGTTTGAAAACCACTCCACAACATCCATTCTCTCACCCAGAGAGACTACTCATAGTCTGTCAACCCGATTCTTTGACAATGAAACTCCAGTTACACCCCCATAACTCCTTGCAAGATTCTTTTTGCAGATAAGGTAATAATCGGATTTTCCATATAGTCCAACCCACTTCTACACATGAGAGCCTGCCACAACCATTCCCATACCAATAATCATAATCATATATGCAAAAATGATGTCCAAGATATACTAAGGATAGAAATATATATTGCATGTGTTCCACTTGACACTTGTCACCTCCAAAAGTAGCTTTAAGCCACTTGGTGACCTGTTCCCTGCCCTAGGGAACTTAGAATAAAACAATAATATATATGACATTACCTTTTTCAGAAATATAATTAAAATATTTCCCCCTTTTCCCTTTTCCTGGTGGAGTATTCCCCCCCATTTCATTTCGACTGATTTTTTCAATGCACAGTGATGCAATATTATATTAATATTCATGATTATATGTACATGGATAGGTGGATTGGCCTATCTGCGTCCAGGCTCACCAGCCTCATAATCACACAAGATCTTCAGACTCAAAACATAAACATTCATTCATGTGCACTAACCTAAGTACGTGCAACATAGTGCAATGTGTGCACTTTCCTAAGTGTGCACAACACACAAAATCTGTGCACCCTGCCTTTGTTAACACTTCTCCTCACACTCACTTTGATGCATACAACATTAAAACCTAATACCAATGGCTCACCAGCCTAAATGTATAATATATTTACACTTGGTTTCAACGACTCACCCACCCATATGTAAAGTTACAAAGGGTTTTGGATGAGGGACACTACAATCCCCTCCCCCTTATTTATGCATTGTCCTTAGTGCATCATATACACATGTACATACAAAATATCAAACATCATAAAAAAGATGAGGAAAATTTTCTCGCATAGCATCCTCATGCTCTCGGGTTGCATCCTCGGGACCATACTAGGTCCATTGGACCTTTACCAGCTCCATGGATCTATTCCAGAGCTGCTTGACTTTCTGATCCAATATGCAAACCAGTTTCACTTGAAATATGCCTTCTAGCTCCACCTGAATCACATTCCAATCAATGAAATGATTAGCATCAGGTACATACTTCTTAAGCAATGACACATGGAAAAAATTATCAATACACAAGGAAGAAATAAATGAAATCATATAAGTGACAGGACCAATCGTTTCAAGGATTTTGAATGGCCCACAGTAGTACATTTCCAATTTAGAACACTTTGTCAACTTCAAGGAATTGCGCATAGCCTTCACTTTCAGAAATACGTGATCACCCACTCCAAATTCCCTGTGGGTTATTCCTTTATATAAGAATCTTTTCTACCTATCTTGGGCAGCCTTTAAATTATTCCTTATGTTTACCATATGCTCCGCCATTTCTCGGATTAATTCCATCCCAACTACTGCGTGGTTCGCTGGTTTATCCCAACTTACAGGTTTGTTGCACTTCCTACCATAAAGTGCCCCAAATGGGCTCATCTTTAAAGATGCATGATACCCATTCTTGTAATTAAACTCTACCAAATGAAGGTTTTCTTCCCATTTCGATGGCTTATCCATCACAGACATCCTCAACATGTCTTCAATCACCAGCTTTACCCTCTTGGTTTGACCATCTGACTCAGGATGATATGATATACTAAAATTCAAATTTGTTCCAAATCCCTTGAATAACCCTTTCCAAAAGTTCGAAGCGAACTTGGAATCTCTGTCAGACACAATCATCTTAGGAACACCAAGCAACTTAGCAACTCCATGCATGTATATATCAACAATGTCATTTGCCTTGTACGTTGACTTTACTGGAATAAAATGGGAAGCTTTAGTAAGTTTTCCCACCACCACCATAATAGAATCAAGTTGCTTAGTAGTCCTAGGAAACTTAGTTATGAATTCCATGGTCCCCACTTCCCACTTCCCACTTCCCCTCAAGAATGGGAAAGGGCTGCAACAAACCAGATGGATGTATGTGCTCAGCCTTAACCCTCTGATATTCAAAACATTTTGAAATAAAATTTACAACTTCCTTTTTCATAACTGGCCAAAAGTGTTGCTTCTTGACTGCGAGAATGGTCTTCTACCAAACTAGATGTCCAGCATAAGGAATCTTATGCATCTCTAACAAAATCAGGCTCTTCAACTCCTGATCATTCAACACATGAACTTTGTTTCAATACATGAGGATCCCATCCTCTCTCAACTCATATCCTTCAAAATTCTACTATGAAATACCTTGTTGTAATGTCACACTTATATCCATATAGCACAAATCAGATTTGGAAACTTCCAAAATTCTGTCGTGCAAATCTGGTTGGTACATTCTAATGGTTGTAGCATGCATCTCATGCATCCTCCTCCTGATTGTGTTAGCCACCTTGTTCTCTTTTCCTCTGATATGCTTTATGTCGAAGTCATACTCACTAAGGAACTCTAACCACCTTCTTTGTTTCACATTCAAACTTGGATGTCCAAACAAATACTTCATACCACAATGGTTTGTTCTCATCTCAAATATCTTACCCATGAGATAATGTCGCCACATCTTCAAAGCATGCACTATGGCTGCCAATTCTAAGTTATGAGTAGCATAGAGCCTTTCATGCTCTTTCAAATTCCTTGACTCGTAGAACACCACATGTCCATTTTGACTCAAGACTCCACCAATTCCTTCCTTTCATGAATCCATGCACACAACATAGTTTTTATTTGGATCCGCAATTCTTAAAATTGGTGCACTCGTTAACAAATCCTTCAAGTGTTGGAAACTCCTTGCACAATATGGAGTCTACTCAAATCGTGCACCTTTCTTCTATAGGGATGTAATTAGATGTGCAATCTATGAAAAAAAAATCAATAAATATCATATAGTACCCTTCCAGTCCCATAAAAGACATTACTTTTTTGACATTTCTGGGTGTTGGCCATTCCTCAATGGATTTTATCTTCGCTGGGTCCACAACTTTTCCTTCTTCTGAAATAATGTGACCCAAATAGTGAATCTCTCGCTAATAAAATGAACACATACTCAACTTTGCATAAAGTTGATGCTCCCTCAACACCTGCAACACCATCCTCAAGTGATGCTTGTGCTCTTCCTCGGACTTCGAGTAAATAAGAATGTCATCCAAAAATACAATGACAAATTTATCTAAATACTCTCTGAAAAATCCTTTTATCAAACACATGAAGACAACGTGTGCATTCGACAACCCAGATGGCACCATTGTAAACTTGTAATGACCATACCTTATTCAGAATGAAGTATTACTGATGTCTTCCTCTTTTATTCTTACTTGATGATACCTGGATCTAAGATCTATCGTCGAAAATATCCTTGCACTCCTTAGCTGATCAAGCAGATCATCTATCCTTGGAAAGGGATACTTGTTATTTATTGTTACTTTGTTCAAATACCTAAAGTCAATAAAAATTCTCAGCATACCATCCTTCTTTTTTACAAACAAAACTGGTGCACACCAAGGAAACACACTATGGAATATATATCCCTTCTTTAGAGTCTCTTCAAGTTGCATCTGCAACTCCTTCAGTTCTTGCGTACTCATCATGTAAGGAGTCTTGGATATAGGTGTTTCTCCCGACATCATATTAATACAGAAGTCAATATCTCTTTTCGGAGGAAATCTTGGTATCTCTTTGAAGACATCCTCATACTCTTTCAGTACAGTGTAGTCTTCTACACTTGGAACTTTATCCTTAGGTTCCTCTTCCATGTGAACTGCGAATATTGGACACCCTTTCCTATAAATTTTCTTCAACTTTGAAGCCGAAACTTCTCTAATAGTCATAGATCTTGGAATTCCTTGAACCAATCTCAAGTTTCCTTACTCATCCAGGCAAGTGAATTCCTTATTGTAACAATCTAGGACAACAAGATTCTCATCCAACCAATCCATACCAATGAGGCAATTGTACAAACCCAAAGGTATAATATTCAAATCATCCTTTGTGTGTAGTCCATTCATATCCAATGGACATGCTTTAACCATCTCGTTAATTTCCCTCTTTTCTCTTGTAGCCAACTACACCAACCAATATTTTCCAAGCTTTCTTCTTGGCAAATGGAATATTTCTGCCATCTTAGGATCTAGATAAATATGACTAGCTCTTGATTCTATTAAAATAGAAATGGGTTGGTCATTAATATGACCTTCCACTTCAATCATGTGCGACTGAAACTCAACTTGATTTTTATCCAACGTGATGTAAATCCTTGGCACATTTCTACCCATGTCCTCAACTGTCACAACTTGTTGTACAATGTGCACAGTCCTTGCTTTATCACCCCTTTGAGGGAAATCTCTGTGCATATGATTTCCACCATAACCCCAACATTGCATATGTTGATGCCATAACGTTTATCCCACTATATTTGAAATTTTGGTCTCCTGAAGAGTCATCTTTCCTTACGCAGTATTTCTGAAAAACATTGGCTTAACCCCTTTCTTCCTCTATTCCACCTTGTTTTTCATATTATCTTCCTAAGCCTTTTGGAAGTTCGGCCTTCCCCTCTGCTGGTCATAAAGATACTTAGCATGTCTTATGGACACTTCCAATGTCTTAGGGTCATAATATTGTATATTTTCATTGATAAATGAGGGAAACCCACTCAAATACCTTTGAATCTTCACCCATTCATCCTTGATAAAAGGCACATAATTCAACAGTTCTAAAAATATTCTTTTGTACTCATCAATTTTCATCCTCCCAAGATTGAGTTCGAAGAAATCCTTCATTTTCATGTCATAGTACCACTTGGTTAAGTATTTCTTTTGGAAATACCTATTGAAATCTCTCCTAGTCACTTTCTTCTCATCAATGTGATGCACTTGAACATATTGATCCCACCACATTGATGCTTTTCCATTTAACTGATAGATAAAAATTCTTCCTTCTGCTTGTGTAGAATAGTTATGCAACTGGAAGTACTTTCTCATACTCAACAACTATGTCTCTACATCCTCATCCTTTCTGTGCTCCCCGTCAAAGGTAGGATGCCTGATTTTATTCATTTCTCCCTGTAGCTCATCCATCCAAGTCCCTTTCTTATTCTTTTTGACAAGAGATGGACTTGAACTTGTTAGGGACCCAACCCCCTAGCCTCTCATGTAGGTAGAATAATATATTTTCCATGTAATAAAGGTCGATACTAGTTAATAAGGCCTATTTAATAAATATGAACAAGTCACTGTAAGAAGACCTAATAGAAGCTTTTGCTTCTAGAAATATATTTCTCTATAATTTCCTTTAGAAGATAGAATTAGTATAAATAAGAGTAGAAGGTATGAGAGGATCTTGTCTTGAGAATTATTGTAATAGAGTGTTGCTCTGCTAGAGGTTTCCCCCTCGAAGAGGCAAGTGAACATTGTTTCCTATCGATAAAGCTATTATTATGGTCTTTTGGTTCCATCTATTGTGTTGTTTCGTTGTTATTCTCTACAATATTTATGTTTTCAGCTATTATAATAGATCGGGTACCTTACAAGTGGTATCACAACACTTTCCTTGGTATTAAATTGTGGGTTATTTTTTTCATGGTAGAGACGTATTCCAACGTATTAAATCTACAGAGATATATCATTGAGCGCATAAATCCATGGTCGAGGAAGCATACATGCAGGAACTGCAAGTGGTACTTAAGTGCATATTGTTTTCCACCCTTGTAACTCATGTTGATACCCCTTCGAGTGGTAGCGCATCAGACAACACCTATATATGAATTGACCAAGATATCATGAATCGTTTTGTAGATAAACCAATCGACCACCTGACTGCTATAGTTCCACCGAGAAAAACACTCGGTAAGATACTCTCTAGTACCTGGGTAGTCTGGTAGTATGGATAAGGGCACGGTCTAGCCTCCTTAGTTGGTTTCCTAAGATATTGGGCCAAGTATTACTGTTGGGTCCCACGTATATATCAGATAGATATAGCACATGGAAAACCCTTGTCTGAAGAAACCTTGAATACCCTAACCCTTGGGACGGAAACAGAAATAGAACAGACAAGATCTATTATCGTGCAATTGTGCCTCCTGCATTCTTGTTGCAAAATTTTTACACATTTCTTCTTGTTAAGAATTTGGCCATTTCGTCACCTATGCACTTCTATTGATTACATTAATAGAAATACTCTTTTTGCGTCCAATTATATGTTGAAAATATTTGTATTACTTTCCATGGGAATATTTTGTATACATGTTAGTGGAGTATGCTATTTTATATGCTAACGTTTCATATTATTTCCATATGATTTTGTATCTTGGATGTTGACGATAAATTGTAGGTGTCAAGCGTTGGATCATTGGCTCAACCATGCTATTCTTTAGATGTCCGAACGAGGTAGGATTCTAGCCTTCCTTTGTTAGCATTTCCCTTTATCTAGCATACTTTAGAATAGAGTTAATTTCTCAGTGTCGTTCCGTCTAGTGTGCTTTACCCCTATCCATAGAGATATTTTCCTCATAAATAAATTGGCGACATTGTTGGTGATGATCTCCCTTTTGGGGTATTTAGTGATTTTTCTCCTTTATTGCTCTTTGTTTGCCTAATTTTTTGTGTCTCATGTTGCTTGATAGCCTCTATTTTTCTTTGTATCTGAGTTTCTTCACCTAACCCTTGCCCAGTTAGTGTCTTCTTTGGCATATTTGGTTTTTCCCTTGGTAGTCACATACATATGTGTGTTGTCTATGCTTAGGGAACGTACATATACTTATGTTTCCTGAACAGTTACGTACACTATTTTTTAAGTCTTTTGGATAGGTTTAGTTTTTCTTGGGTGAGTTTTGCTAGTTGTTGAGGCTTATTGGGTCCCTATATTGATTGTTGAATGCCTACAAAGTGATAGGAAGATACGTCATTGTTTCTTTTTTGGGGCAAACTCATTTCTTGTCATTTTTCTCATTTCTTGTCCTTCCAGTCTAGTCTGGGTAGTCACTTCTTAGTGTCCTGATTGGCTTGTATTCGTGTGCTGATAGTATGGTCTGCCTGGGAGGTTCTTTATTTAGTCCTTGCATTTTCATTTCAATATATCGAAAATACAAAAAAAATTGCATTTTATTTAGAGAATTTGCACTTTTTTCTACATTACATTAGTTTTGGTATGATAAGAAAGATTGCACTTCATTGAAGTTGAAGAGATTGCATCCTGAGAACAACATTTAGAAGCATACCATTTCTTTGAAAATCAAGACTAGTACTTACCATTGTGTTTACATTTTCTTCCTCTTTATATATGTTGATTCATGACACCATCAGTTTCATGATCGCACCTCTTGAGTAAGCAGAACCCACTAAAATTAAAGTTGAATAATTAAAATTTATTAGAATTTATTTTTATTTTTAGGGTACACAAACAAGTGTAGGACCTAGGGCCTTGTAATAGGGTTTTGTGAGTAAACTTATCCAAGGCTATAAAACTCAATGTATGTGTCTGTTGAAGGAAAATCTCCCTGCGGACAGGTAGATCTCCTCAAAGAGCTAGACTCTTAACTCTAAGACAGAAAGTGCTTATCATGGTCATTGACTTCCTTTTAGATCTAGGTGGACTATTGTGTGAGGAGGAAGGAGAAAAGAAGTACCTTTTACCGGCGTTTGTCCCTGCACGCTCCGTGTTGAGCTCCAATCTTTTGCTCCTCGATGGATCATGTAGACAAACAAAGTACGACCACTTCCTACTCTATCAAGATTAGTCCGAAATAGGTCTATCTACTAAAGAGACAAATTCATGTGAGATTGAACACGAATTATAAAGAAACAGGCCAAGCAAATTATATTAATGAGGACAAAACATTGCTTACAGCCATAGATGAATTGCAGCAGTTTCATCAAGTCCTCCTTGTCTACCCCTTGCTCAAAAGATCCACGATCCGAATGATGATAGCTTCACCGATTTCTCCCTATGAGATCATAGGTCTCTTGCCTCCAAAATATCTCTGTTCCAGCACCACTTATAAGATCATAAGTTTGGTGTGATTCTCCCTTTTCTGTCCTCCTTTCACCATGAGAAAACTTGCTTATATAGCCTTGGAGAGGCTTTAACCACTTGAGATATCCTTGGGGAAGTTGAGGATTTTCTTCCTTCAGCTGAGGATCTGCCCTAAGATCATGGCTGGACTAGGGATTCAAATCCAACTACCTTCCAAGAATGAAAGGATCCTTCCCCCATTCATCTCAACAACTTAACTATTGCCCAGAATAGGTAGTGCTCCCTCAAAAGGGCCATCAGAGCACTATAGCACTCCCTAGTAA
>JASDQU010033505.1:5720-21470 GCA_032191745.1 Picea mariana | reverse complement strand
GTATCTGAAATGCTAGCTGAGGGGGCAGCCTTGGAATGTGATCTTCCAGATCAAAAATTATCAAATTCGTATCTATAGGATCAATTCCACCAATAGCCTTTAACACTGACTTCCGTTGAGCAAGACAACTTTGAAGGACTTTGAGAGACGACATCGCGGAGGGTACTTGCACTTGATCTTCTACAATATTGTAGTTCTGAGCAACACGCGCATGAGGATTGAAGGAAAAATTTTGAACAATGCCCTTTGGGGGAGGGCCAAGAATTGTATCAAGACTTGGTCGTTTGAGATGTAGAGGACCGTTGGGAGGTGAAGTTGAGGGAGGTGGTTGAAACAACGAAGGTGGTATATTCTCAACTTTCTTCTTTGAGGAAGAGTAATCTTTGGTCCGAATGGTAAGTGTAACGTCATTATTTTTTGAATCACCAATACACATAAGGACATAGAAAGTAATGGAGGGAGAGGGTTGGCTATGAATGACCAATTGGGAGCTCTATTGAGAAGGGAAAGGTTGGGACAAAATAACAGGTGTGGGAGTTTTCGTTGTCCCTTGAAGGAACTTAGTAACCTCAGTCCGTTTTGGACAATATTTCATATAGTGATCATCACCATAGATAAGGAAAGGGTATCGGGGTTTGTGCTTATCCTTATCATCAGCAAGTTTTTTTTTGGCTTTCTCATATTGCGGGTTTTTTTATCCTCCTTATTCTTACCCTTCCCTTTTTTAGATTTATTTTTTTCGGTGGGGGAAGAATGAATGGAGTTAACCTTAGAGGTTTGTCGGTGGAAGGAGTAGGAGTCGGAGCATTTTGGACATTAGAAACAATAGATTTTGGATTGGTGGGAGAGGCTTGCGTAGATTGAGGTTGAACATGGAAAGTGCCAATCACACCATCACTCGCGTGAGAAGCAGTAGGGGTTGTTGAGGTAGCAGTGGTAGAAGGATGAGGTGCATCAGGGAGAAAGTAGTAAAGAGTACCCATTTGCAAATAAACGATATCAAGGTACTGAGCGTGATTGATTGCCTGTTATTCTGTGACAAATCCACCCATGGCAATATCACGAGAGATTTTATTCATGAATTATTTCATCAACCCTTCTACCAATAACTGAACGGGAAGATCGAGTTTGATCAAATGTTGTCTTCTTCTCCACTCATGGATGTGATCAGAGATATGAGTGGCCAAATTCTACTTGAAGGAAATCAAAATCTTGGTTCCTATTTCATAACAGATGGGCAGTTGGTAATGTGTGAGGAAAGCCATGGATAGGGTATTAAAGTCAGTGAAGAAACCTCATGGTAATTATATATACCACTTTGCAGCCGAACCCGTAAGAGTTCATTGGAAGAGTCATAATTGAATGAAATCATCCATCAAAGAGTTGGACGAACACCAAAGGTGAAAATTCATGACATGGTTGTTTGGATCTTCTCTCGGTTTACCGTCAAATTTCGGAATGTCGGACGGTATAACGGGCCAATGGGGAGAATGTAGTATAGGGTCATTCAAGATTCTAGACAAGTCAGGTAGATCCAAAGTGGCTAAAAAGGGTAACTATATATTCACATGAGGGTACTGGTTGCTCTAGGGAGGAAGTCCCATCGGTATACCAGTAGGACCGTAAGTAGTCTGCATGTGAGGCGAAGGTCCTAACAAATTCGGATGGGCATGTGGAGGCATGTATCCCATAGGGTTGTACTGATTAGGGACGTTCCCTTGGAAAGGGACACTAGATTGAACGTTCAAACCCCAAATGGGATTGGAAGAACCGAGATATGACTGGATCGAACTAGGGGGTATAAAAGAGTTAACTTGAGGTTATTTCCCCCCAGATGATTGTGGATTTCCCTGGATGAGAAGGTTCCAATACTAGGCTAGTGATCTTGGTATGTTTTTTCCATAGGGTGGGGTATAACCTCCAAGCGGGGGTGGTGTTCCAATTTGGGTGTAACCTCCAAATTGAGTTTTCCCCCCAGTGTTATATTGCCCTCCAATAGGAATCCGATAACCAAAAGTGAATGATAGAGTATATCCTCCAATTGGAGTGGAGCCACCTAGGCCAAATCCTCCTACAAAAGGTGCATAAGACCCTCTAGAGGGGACCTGGAATGGTGTCGGAATGGAACCGGAAGCAACACTGTACCCAAGAGAAGTAAATACTCCAGAAGCTCTGAATGGAACTTGGGTAGGAATAGAGATAGAAGTATTTAAAGCATTATACCCAAGAGGAAGTGACGGGATAGGTCTAGATGAAAGTGGTGTGCCAATGGGAGCTTGGCTAGCCACCGTATTCCCAGTGGGAATAATTGTAGTGTGTGGGACCATTGTGGAATGGGCCATATGGAGAGGAATGGTCGAGTTGGGATGAACTGATTGCATTTCTAAACCAGCAAAGAGATAGCAATTTGTACTATTAAAGTGATCTAGAGGTATCGTATAGGTAGCATACGTCTCGGGTAGTTCAGAGATGACAGGTATATCAACGCCTACCCTTGAGTCGTAAAGGCCCCGCACAGTAGTCGAGGTTTGAAATATGTTAGTGGTCCAAAAGGGATCCTCATTTTCAGGGCCGGTAAGAGGTCTAGTTGATATTCCATAAGTGTCAACAACAAGTTCTCTGTATGAGTTCAGTCAAAGAATACATCTCTCGTATCCATAAGGTATGTGGAAAGCATCTACAGAATCAAAAACAATTCGGAAACATTCTAAAGAGCCAACTCTTTCCACTTGGGATGGTGTGTTGTCCTAGACCTCACTCTGTTGAGGATATCCCTCCGGTGGGTTAGGAAGAAAGGGTTGGGAAACTTCTGGATATTCCAAAGGTAGTCCTTGCATCCTACGTGAATGACGTGGAGGGTCAATGTTGGTTGAACCAAATATTTACGGAAAAAATCTATGGCAAACTATGAAAAAAAACAACACTCGCTAATAAAATATAGGAATCAAACCAAGCAAACAAAAACTTCTTATTTTGAAGTCACTAGTTGGTGATGAAATCCAACATCACAAAGTGAATACAAGAAGGGGCTAGGACAAAGTGGGTGGAAACATTACGTTGATGACCTGCTTAATGTACTTACACCCTGGTTCAATATCCACACATAATCGTGGGTATACCCTCCAAGGAGCCCGAGTGAGTCTAGCCAACGTTAATTCCAGGTACCGTGAAGACTTTCCCCTCCATAGTTACCTCATATAAGACCCTAAGAATATAGGATACTAAGGCTACCAAGAACAATAGTGATGCCTGGGGAAACAGTCGACAGTCCGATCCACGTGGAAAGGTAGGGTATCTAGCCCAAAATCAACTTGAAAGGCTTCCACTCATCATTGTGGGTATACCATTCAATCTACCCCCATAATATCCACAATATCTACACTGAGACAAACAAAGAAAGGTGAGTAACTCTGCCAATCTCAATGCAACCTCAGGTTTCACCCTTGTGTGAGAAGGGCTTTGCAAGACAAAACGTTGCAAATGGAATTGAACACTCCCTATCACAAGATGATATTGTGTGTTTTGTGCTTTAGAGAGTGTGTCCTATTCCAAATCTCTAGCCTATCTAATGTTGGTGTAAAAGATCCCTAGAAAATAAAATTTACTAATTGAATTTTAGATTTCGCAATGTTTTTAGAGGTTGTTATTTAATCAAGAGGGAGACGAGAATGAAACCAATGTTGTGTAGGGCCTTGACCCAATTATATGTAAATAGAAATGAATGTTGCAATCTTTTGTTCAATGAACTCTATCTACAGCAGGGAGAAGGTATTTTTCTGGAATGATGTAAACTACAAAATGTGCTTTCTTTTTCTCAAATGAGCACAATAAAAGAAACCATAAACAATGAAATTTCTCAATTTCCTCTTCTAAAATGATTTGAATGCACAAAAATTTCATATGTATGATTACTTAAGAGAATAACTGATTATAAAGTCCTCCTTTCTAAAACCAGATCAGGGGTATAACAAAGAAAGGACAAGTAATCCAAGAAAATCTATACACTCAACAAGCGCCCAAATCAAACTTTCAATGGAGATAAAAGTAAAAATGACAAGAAAGTATTTCACCAAATGCAAATGAAAAATGAATTTCCAATCATCAAACAATCCAAAAAATGTAATCAATCTAAAACTATAAACCCAATCAAGAGACTTTTGATCAATCAAGCACTTAGATGTAAAATCAGAGATTATATCCTTGTCGATAAAAATCAAAAGGGAAAACAAAAAATGATTAAGAAAGGTGTTTCATATCCAAAAACCAATCAACAACAATTTTCAAAATCAAAGATCAATCAAATACTGGCATTAAAAGTTCCTCCCAGCTGGTTGAAGTGATACTGGGCATCAAAACATGACAGGACCCAAACCAAAAAAATTTACAGATGTCACCGCAGCCTAGCAGTAGGTTACAGTGTGAAAATCAAAGGTTTATGCAGGCTAGCTGTGAGCAGGTCACGGAAATTATGCGTTGGAACAAGTAGTTAGGGTGCAGAAATCATAGGTTTCCACAGGTTGTGTAAGGGTACAATGCGGAAATGTCTGTAAACAAATAAATTTTGGAAAGAGGATAAAGAATCTAAGGAAACTTTTTAAACCTTGAGAGTCTGGTTGGATCTCCCACAGACTCATAGAATGAAATAAAGTGAATAAAGGTAGGCTAAAAGAAAATGGCCAAAAAAAAACCACAAACAAGTTGTATCCCTAGTATAGTCACCAATTTTGTTATTGGATAAATCGGTGAATGTGGACATAAACTAATCTCCCTAGATCCACCTGGATCTAGAACAAAACAAGACAGGACATGAAACTTTCCCTAAGTTACAATCATTGAGTTTACTACCAAAGAAGGAATAGATGACATACCTTTAGATTTCGCTTCCCTATGTCTTTGTTCTCCCTACTTCACTCTAGTGCTTTTGTGAGATTTGATCTGCAATGACACAAACCAACCAAAGTGAAAGCAACAATTGTAGATTCAATGAGAACCTAAACATGTGATAAAGGACTCATGTAATAAAATGCTAATGAATTTATGGGAAAGAAACATGTCACCATATTATATTAGGTAAAAGTGGAAGATACAACCAAATTGCCTTGATGTCGCAAGTTCCCTTTCGGTGGTCCTTTGTTCCAACACACATGTACACTTGCTATGAATTTGTATGAAGATTGTCCACAAAAGCTTGATGGACAAATGGAGGCATCAAGCATCGGTTGTAACAGGATCCTTCACAAAGCCTTCAACCTATTCTTTCAACAATTCTTTGCTCAATCTTTCTTAACCTTTTCCATGAGAAACCCATCATTATATAGGAGAAGGTGAAGTGTTTAAAAGGATGAGGATGATCCCACCAAATTAGAGAATCTGGTAGGATTACAACCATACAGACACCACCTCATATTCTAGAAGATTCTCCTTCTAGAAACTTCGTGAACTTCTTCCTTTATTTAGCTTCAAACATCGTCGCACCCTACCTATATAGCAGCCTACAAAAACCCCATGAGCCAAGCATAGAGCAGCCTATGAAAATCAAGGATTTACGCACTGTGTACCACTGTCAACGTGTAGTGTCATTCTAAGAGCATGCCTTGTAGGGGAAGAACTCGGTCATTTTCCTCATGTAAAAGATTGTTTTGAGACCCTGAACACATGCTTATAGAGTCATCATTAGGGTGACCAAAATAATGTGTAACACACAACATCTTCCAATTGTGCAATTTGACTGTCCAAATCACCATCATTATATACAATGAAGGAGTCCAGATCAGAATAAATAGAGTATAAAGGATAGTTATGTGGTTTCTCTTGGCTGTTGACCATGTATTTTATCAGTGTTTCTCTATACAATATTCTCTACTGTCCAAATAAAGGAATGGCGGCATAGGATATTGTTGGCCCTTGGTTATGGAAGAAATCGAAAGTTAAGGAAGAAAGGTGAAGTACAAACTACACAGAAGGCACATTGACTGAGAATGGGTTGAAGTGGTCAAAGAAGTGGAAAAGAAGGAGAAAAGAAAGTAAAAGCTAGTGATTGGAAGAGAATACCAAGGAAGATGGATCAACAAGGAATATGGATCGTGGAAAACTCAGCAAGTGGAAAAAGCCACTGACGGATGCTTGGAGTACCTCGAGGGAAAGAAGGAAAGATAGACTGGTGAAGCCCTGAAAACACAGGTCAAGTGGATCTAGGGTTTTGGGTATAGGTTTTTGACACCTAGACGTTTGTCATGAAATGTATAAATAAAGGTCTAGGAGAGTCGAGATGGTTGCTCAATAATTGGTTCGTACTATTGTGGTTAATGATTGTTGAGTGTACTTGTTATGGGAGAGAGAGAAGTAGGCTATCATAGAGAGTTTGTATTGTAAGATCTTCAGCTGGGTACAAAGGTCAACCCTACAGCTGAGTGCGCAGGGAGGAGATAAAGAGAAAGAGAGACATCTGCAAGCTAAGTGCGTAGATAGAACTGTATGTTTTCACATAATATATCAAGAAACGCAGTTTTCTGGACGTAGCCCTAGGGAGAGGGTGAACCACGTATATCTTGTTGTTATGTGTGATTGATGATGTGTTATTTGATGTCTGTTATATTGTTAATGCATTGGTGTGATATATCTAAGATATAACTTGCAAAGTAGGTTTAAGTGTGGTAAATAATATCTAGATCATTGTGTGTTGTTTCCTTGGATCCACTTTGCATTTCCCCTGGTTGTAGACACTTGTTTCCTACAACCCCATATTGCTACTTCGGGTGAGACTTCATCTACTCCGTACGTGTTGCTGAAAGGGGCAATAGTTAGGGCTTGTCGGTGCATTTTTAGAGTTGAACCCTGGGTCTATCCATGTGCCAACAAATGGTTTTGTTGCTAGGACCGAGATCTTTTTGAGGGAATGTCAAGGTCATTTCCTTCGAAGAAAGAGGTTCAGAAGTGGATAGAAGAATAAGAAAAGGACTTCGTTGAATCTCAGAACAAGAACCCTAATCATAATATAGAATACTGGTTGGGAAGGTACATCTTCACCGACATACACAAGATTTTCTTTGGAGGAATTCATAAAGAGTTATATGAGTGGTTAGCCAGATTAGCAGATACCTAGTTTGAGATTAGATCTAGACCACTTGTGGTTTGGATGTCAGCGCTGATCAAGAAGGTCAAGAGAGTTGATAACATTGTGTCAAGAGTAGTAGATCACTAGTTTGATAGCACCATTGGAGGGTACATTATTGAGTTTGCTATTGAATGAGTAGAGTCATATAGCCAAGCAGAGAGATATATCTTTAAGGGACCTAGAGGAAACATTTTACACTTTTTGAATTTAAAGATCAAGATGTTATTGCATGAGAAGAACATATTGAAGATACAGTAATCGGCTGGATTGAAAATCTAATGTTCAAGAATTCAGACAATGGCAATGACACAGAGTTTGGGCATACACGCAGTGGGAGAACCTTAAGAGATGTTCCTTTGGTGAACATGTTTAAGCACACTCATGAGACACTATCATAGGACAAAGGGTTCTACAGTGGAGAAGAAGAAAAGTTATTGAACGAGGAACATTCAGAGTCTGCTAGGGTAGAGGAAGGGAAGACTGAAGAACCTCGCCGAGAAGAATTAGAAACTTTAGGGACTGCGCCTACCATCGAAGTAAGTACTATTACTCCTCCTATTATTTTAGTAGAACTAAGTATCCAGAGTAGCCAGAGTTATCAGAGAACTCACAACATTGTTACTAGAAGTTCAACACATACTCAGAAAAGAAACCTAGGAAGATCTATGACAGATGAAATGAGGCTACCTATCTTTAGAGGAGATGGATCTGAAGATCCTGATCATCACTAGTTCTTATGCGAATCTGTATGGAGTATTAAGCAAGTCAATGATGAAGTTGTTAAGAGAGATCAGTTTAGTACTACCTTGAGAGACCGTGCACTTAGTTGGTACATGAAGTTTGTTAAAGGGATTGTGCAGCCTAAACCATTGAATGATATCAAGACTGTGTTGAGTGAAAAATTCAAGAAACCCAATTTAGAGTCACAGGGAATTATAGAACTGAAAGAAATCAAGTAGAGAGTAGGTAAACCTATTTGGGAGTTTGATCAGAGGTTTATGACCTTGAAAGCTTGCTTGAGATTTCGGATTATAGATGAGAAAAACAAGGAATGGTTCATTTCTTCCCTCTTACCACACATCAGAGTTCCTCTGATGCAACAGAAGGTCACTTCATAGGCTGAGGCATTGGAGATCGCCATGAAACTAGAAGAAATCCCTATGGGAGAATCCAACTCAGGTATGAGTCAAATTTTGAGTCAACTAACTAGCTTATCTCTGCAGGTCGAATATATGAAGAAAGAAAAGGGAAAAGATAAAAGAGAAGATATATGGTGCATCAAATGAAAATCAGAAGGCCATGACAAGGGGCATTGTCCCCTATTTAATGAGTACTTGGCCTCTGGAGCTCTGATCCCTTTGAAGAAGGTTACTCTACCCTAGTGTGAGGTATGTATAAATAGACATCTCTCTGGTGAATGTTATTACATGCAAAAATATGTCCAGACACCTACCAATATTTACTGCACATTCTATAAATATGTGGGGCACGATGAGAAGGATTGTAGGCCTTATGACCTATTGCATGAAATTTCAATATATACATATAGGATTCAAGGAGAGATGCAACAGGAGGGAAATTCTACGCATTTTAACTCCCCAGGAAGAGGAAACTTCAACCCTTGCGGTGGATTTAGAGGAAGAGGACAAGGAGGAGGCATGGGTCAAGGTCAAGGTTAGATCATTTGTTATAACTATGCCCAACTAGACCACTTGGTAAGAGACCTTCAAAAACCTTGTACCACTTGCAATTACTACAATTCATTTAAACATGTTATTGAAGATTGTCCAGCATTGTTAGCAAAACTTCAGGAGAGATGAAGGGGAAACTAGTAGGTACAACTAATATCAGCAGAACTTCATGGAGAGGATCCCAGATTCATTGTTATCACTAGAGGAGGCGATGTTATAGGAGAATATAGGGTGACTGCAGGAAAGACTATAAAAGAATAAAGGATTAGAAGAGCTGCAGAGAAGACACGGTTGTTTGATCCAAGGAAATAAAAACAGACGTTTGAAGAAGCTAGAAGAGAGTTTGGAAGAGAATAGGCTTATTCATCTAAGGCACAACCAGAAGTGAAAGAAAGTGGAATTCCCCTGGCATTCGATCAGTCTGCCTCGCCCGAAGATGGAAAAGAGGTAAGAAAGCTTGTCAATTTCTTGTATACGTTCATTGATTTGATTAAGGACGAAAGATCTATGCAAAAACTACAAAACTTGATCATACAATATGAGCTAGGGAAGGTAGATCCTCTATTGAATAGAGTAGTGAATCAAGTATCCAGAAAGAGAAGGAAAAACAAGGAACTACACCTTAATGCTTGGAATCAAGACTATGACATAGATTACATGGTCCTCGACTTGGGCTCCGAATTCAACGTTATGACGAAGCAGACCTGGGCACTGATGGGAAAACCTAATTTTACATCTTCCCCTATCAGGCTCGGGATGGCTAATCAATAGGTAGTAAGCCCCTTTGGAAGACTGGAGCATGTCCCTGTGGACATCGATGGGGTAAGGACGTTTTCATACTTCGAAGTAATTGAGATAGTTGATGATAGTTTTCCTTATCCTGCATTGTTAGGAATTGATTGGGATTTCAACAATTCTAATGTGGTTAAGTGTTATAGCGGGAAAGCCCCTCTATGGACTACACCAGGGTTCTAAAATGTAGGCAGAGCTAATCATCTACAGTCTCCTACTTTTTATCAACTATCCTAACTTTACCCCACAATCATACATAAAAGACAAGGTATAGGGATCCGGTAGGCATACCTTAAAATCTACGTCTGGTGTTGATCCCTTTGTGCTTAGTTGTTTCCCGACTACAAGTCTCCTCCCAAGGATGACCTGCATTCATCAAAAGATAAAAAAAAAACTACAAGAATGCATTCTACATATGCATTAGTGGGTTAGACATCATAAACAAGAAATATAAACAAATCATATAAGTTTAAGACGTCATTTGGCAGGACAGAAAAGGTACTTCTTTATATTAATCTCACAAAATTCACTTACAATATGAGATCGACACTGCTCCTCGAACTTGGTCCTGGCATCCTCTTTACAATGCACCAACTGCTTCCACGTCTCCTTCTCCTCTTCATTTCTCTCTAGGGGAATAGCAAGGGCTTGCAATGGAGAAAAAGGGAATTTTGGCTCAAACTCACAATGTGGTTGTCGAATATTGGGGCAAAGGGAGAATATGAAAATGGGCAGAGTTTCTATGCTTTCCTACTTCTCCTTGCAATGGGACCCCAACCCCTTATTTTATAGGCTAGAAGAGATAGTAATGATTGGTGTGACTGCATATGGGTAGTCAAACGGTTAAGTAACGGCCCGAAAACTAGTATCCTATGCAATTTTCCATTTTTCGCGATATTCTATGAGTGTACGCGGGTTGTAGTTGGGCAACAACCATGTGTACGTGGGTAATAATGGTTTAGGGAATGTACACCTTCAAAACAATGGTTTTTATAAGAGTTGTTCAATGATGGCTTGGCAAAGAAAGAAAGTAGGATGGCCTGATGCCAGGTATGCATGTCTGGTGTAGTTTAGGGTTATAACATTGACTTAAAGAAAAGAAGAATGACATTTGAAGGTGATGGCCTTTGCTTCATTGTGCCTCTTGATCCTGACGAAGGTCACAGATACACAGAACCCATAAGAGAAGAAGATCGTGCTTATGAACTAGGGAATATATATAAATTGACAGCAAGACAAGAGGATTACATTAATCCTACGGCAGATGGAAATTTAAACTGGCGAAGTGAAAGTGCATGCTTGTCATATTTAGAAGAAGCACTTGAGAACTGGTAGAACAGGATGTATGAAACCTCTATGTGGAGGTGTGCCATATTGACCCAGGAAGTTTGTTGGATTGGAACAGAAGTAAGTAACCTGCCCACATTCGATGGTTCAAATCATTTAGAAACATTCTTTTTGGAATTTGAGTAAATTGTACCAATACAAAAAAGCTTGTTGGCACTGGATGAAGCCTTGAAATCAACACCAACAAGATGGTGGGGAACACATAAGAAGAACATCATGGAGTGGGTGCAATGTCACACTTTGATGACTCAGTGCTTTTCAGACCAAGTTGAAGGGTGTGAAGTTCAATACACAGGTCAGAGTTGTCTGAAGGATCATGTGTGAAGGTGTGAGGAGGCCTGGAGAAACATCCCTAAAGAATAGTGGGTTCATAAATTCATTAATACTTTGGAGACAATTCTTATCAATTGGTATCTTCAAGTAGAACTGTGCCTCACCACTTCAGATTGGTATCGTATGAATCATAACTTTATAGCTACATTTTTATTTGAAAGTCAGTACCCCACGGTAGATCAGGATTTACAAGTTGTAAGACAGAAAGTCTTTGAGGAGGCACCTAATGTCCATGTTGAGCAAGAGGAAGATGAATGGACTACACCTCTTCAAAAATTGTAGGGTTGTTACAATATCAATGTTGATGAAGATGATGATCCTAGGAATGTGAACATCATAGAAACTAAAGGTCAGAGAGACATAGAAGGGCCGGGGGTTGAACTACCTTTCATTGGAAAGCCAATCAAAATCAAGAAATTTAATATTGGAACAGAGAAAGCACCTAAGTTGGCCAACATTGGAGATTAATGGGATGATTCCACTATTGATAAGATCATAGAATTATTGCATGAATATCAGGACTTTTTTCCAACCAATTTCACCGACATGAAGGGAATTAAAGGGCCCATGGGAGAAATGAAGATCCCCTTGAAACCAAATGCAAGGCTAGTCAAGAAGAGACCCTACAGCCTGAATCCCAAGTATAAGCAGAAATTCAGGATTGAATTAGACAAAATGTTGGAAGCAGGAATCATAGAACATGTTGAAGAATCAGAGTGGATTATCCCTTTGGTTGATCCAGATTTTATGATCAGAAATAAATGAATACAAATTATTAATAGATTCTTAGCACAAAATAATAGAGATACAGTAAAACTGGTTTTCTATTCAATGATGAAATAAGCTGAAAATGTAAAATGCAGCAGAAACAAGCTTGCTGGAATGGTGGCGGCTTATCTCTGAGAAGAGATGTGACAGCTGCGCTCATTCACAAGAAAACATTAAAATGAGGATCTAAAGGCATTTTTACAATAAACAAGAATTCCAAAAACTCTAGACATCCAAAAACCTAATCCTAGGAGATGAAGCGCCAAAAGTCATGTGGGCCCTGTTTGGCTAAGTTAGTACATCAACTTCTCGGGGTCGTAACTTTTGCATACGATCTCTGTTTTAGGTGTGTGATAGCTTGTTGGAAATATATCATCGAGGGGATTCATTTTGAGGGCTCAATAATGACTTTGGATATCACTGAGAATCTCAATCCCGAAAAACCTTCATTTAGGCCCTCAAAATGGCCCCGAAAGTTAAAACTAGTAAAAATAGTAAATTGCCAAAATTGTCAGAAAACTGTCTTGAGATAGTTGGAAAAGGTGGGTGGCCACTGATATCCATCTGGATCAATCCTCCCTCATTAGGAAGCAGTGGTATCCATTACGTTATAAGCCTGATAAGATCTCCTTAGCTCTATGATTGAACCAACAATTATAAGAACAGAAGTAAATCCAAGGGAAAACCCCTCATTGATATGTCGAAATTGATGGTCCATCAATGTTGATAATGTAGCTAAAAGACTCAGTAACAATCCTCCCCAGAAACGTGTTGAAGCTTGTACCTTTTCTAAATATTCTGCAGTGATGCGACCAGGTTTAATATTAGGATTTTGGATCCCATCTTGATCATGTAATTGGAGATTTCCTTAGCAAAATTGGCAATGTCCAAAAGATTGAATGAAAAGACCAAAAAGGCATGCAAGGAATTGTAGAGCCATGGCTTAGAACCATAAGAAACCACAGCTGCAGGATTCAGAATATCTCTTTCCCTTTCCCAAAAAGGAGACTTTAGAAGGCTTGCTAAGATGTCAGGAAAAGCCAAAACATATGTTGTTGTAAGGACAGGTTGCATTCCTGTTGGATTGATATTGAAAGGAATGTAAGGTTCAACCTCGGGAAGTGAAGCACCCTCTCTGACAGTTGGTGCTAGCTTGAATGCATAATACTGCAACTTGAACTTCCTGCATCCTTCAGTGACCAGTACTGCCCACATGGTAACAAATGCAAAAACCCCCAATAGCACAACCACGTAAGGCACCCAGTTTACACCACTTCCTAAGAGCCTAGCCAACATTTTGTACAGAGTATATGAATAACCAGTCAATATTCCAGCACATTTCAATAGGTGATATGTCTCCTTGTATCTCTATTTTCTCTCGCTCTGAGTAAATTAACACATCTTCATAACCATCTGAAGAAACAATATTGATGGCTATAGCCTCATTCCTCTAACTGTTTTTAGAAGTAATGAAATTAACACCAGCCTAACAAACAATACTCCAGGTTGAGCCATTATCGTCGTTAAATAGGTGGCATGCAAAACTATTGATTTGCCTCCCATATTTGGTCCCTGCAATCGCACTTATGTAATAGTTTTTTCTCCCATTGTTTCATGATCCATTCCTTGTGAAGAAAACACTGAGAAAGCTCATAAACTTGTGCAGTGAATCCAGTTTCCCACATCCATAATGAGAGCCCACAGATTTGAGCAAGCTGCTACACTGCTTATGAAAAGACCATCTACATTCTCTTTCTCAACATGTTGTGCAAGTCTTGTATCACCCACATTATAGTGATATCATGATTTGTTGCAACAACCAATATCGGTGCCATATCATTTTCCAGAGAATGATTCAAAAATGAGAAGCATCTGATGTCAATCATATGGACTTCATTAATAAAAAACACACCTGGTACAATTTCAGCTTTGCCTTCTTCCCTCCATTCAACAACTTTATTCTGTCTTGAAAAAATTTCAAACACTGCTTCTTTCATAGCAGAAGGACTTGTAAGAGCACTTTGATCTAGTTCCATATGAATTACATCCACATCCTTCAAGTCGAGGTTTGAAAGTTCTGCTTTATTGAGAGCCCTAATAGCAGAATCTGCTACCCCAATCATGTTAGCTGACTTTTCCTCTGTACATAACCTCTTTGCAGTTTGATGACGATATGGAAGCTGAAAAGTTAGAAGCTCGTGGAAAAGATAGCCATAATAATACTGGCTAAATAGAGCAGTTCGACTCTGTAACAATTCCATAGTCTTTTCTAAGGCAGTAAGGACCTCTTCACTTTGAGAGATTACAAAGGCGACCTCTAGGTCTGAGTAGACCTGATTCTTGATGAGCCCACAAAAGATTGTTGCATGTGAGGGTAGTGTGTTTGTCGCCAGATATTTCAGTATCCCATTTTTACCTGGTAAACTAGACAATTCAAGATGATTGGACATATCCAGGAAAAGGCGACAACCAATTTGTCGGGTTTCATCAAGAATTTTCTCAAAAGCTGTGGAAGTTTTTGCCTCAAAATCTGCTATACCTATTACTACAATCTGTGGCTTTAGCTTCCTTATCAATTCAATCATCAGATCAGATTGATGTGGTGCTTCTATTACTGTCACCACTTCAGAAGAACACATCGCATTTGATTGTCTCTCAATTTCCAAAGAAGTAAGCCACCTCTTGGGCAAGTTTCTTGTAAGATTTTCATCGACCAATGCAAGTTTTGGTGAAAACAGTCACAAAGCATTTTCAATTGCAACAGACCTTGATGGAAATATGATGATGTTATCAAAAGTTAAAGGAATATGATGATATATTCACATCTGTCAATCTGATATACAAAACCGGCCTTGGTCTCTGTTCCCCTTTGATTCGCGTGTTGTGGTTTCAGGTGCATGGAGCTGGAGCGTTGGAGCTTGGCTTTCGAGCCACCTTTTTAATGATATTATTGATAAAATTGACACCTGCGAGTTGCCTTGGAATCACGATATCCTACTACATATGGTGCATCAAAGCTAGACCTGCACACGTTGACGGGCATCGCCTAGCCAATACCTTGACACATAAAATCTGGTCGACACCTGGGCGCATAGAGTAACTCTGTGTTTTTGTTTTTAAAGTTTTGGGAATTAATCCCACATTCAAGAGAAGAGAACACAAATGGGTATTTGATTTATGCCAATAGCTGCCAAGTAGTTCGATGAAGTGAGCCCAAGGATGGCTTTGGATTTTGGTGTTGGCTTTGGCGTTGGCTTGTGTGTTTGTTGTTGGTGCATTAACTAGCACTTACCCTTGGTGTTGATTATTCGGGGGGTTGGCCCTAGGCCAATTTAATTTTTTGCAAAAAATATTGTCAAATTTTTGCATAAAATTATGCATAAAGGCCGAGGGGCCACTTTTTTGCTAAATTCACCAAACATAGATTATAAAAACCCAAATTAGGCTAATAAACCCAACTTTGCATTTACACCCAATAGTCAAATTTTTCCATTTCAAACCACTTCACAATTTTTTGCTAAAAATGCATCGGAACTCGGTTTAAAGCTCGTGCGCAGGTACTCATTTTATGCTTGGTCAGTGTCGATCACTTTCTGCCGCATTCGCCATGCGTCATGAGCAAACACATAATGCCTGAAATAGATAGATAGAGTCAGAAAACTGATTCCCCTATTATATAGGGCAGTGGAGTCGCCAGGTGAATGG